>JAJOOR010010019.1:0-30500 GCA_036250505.1 Solanum acaule | reverse complement strand
TTTAAACTTCATTAATACCTTAGCCACTTATCATAATTCTGATGATAATAATACTGCAAAATGGTTACATATTTGGCCATTTGTTCCACCACCACCACCACCTTCATCAATTGGTCATTTTCCTAAATTTCCATTCACAAGATCATCAATATTTCCATGGCCGCGGTTTTTGCCTCCTTATTCCCCGATTAATAAAAAAAGTCTTGATGACATAAGCATGATCAACAGTCAGAATGTGTTGGAAAAGAAATCATGTGACTCAATCGTTGAACAATGTATAATTTGCATTCGTCGTAGATGTTTTTTCTCTTATGATTGTTGTGAGGTTGTTAGTGAATTTGGTCATGAGGGATGTAACAAGTTTTATGAATATGCCATGGTGAAAAATCAATGTGCAATTAGCCCATTAGCTGCTCCTCCTTCAACTTAAGAAAACTTTGTGAAATTATATTAAGTTATTAAGTGTGTATTTATGTGAGAATAAATTAATAAAGTGATGGACTATATAATTATCAAATTATGTACTTTGTTTTATGTCCTCATGATTTATATAATCAATAAAGTGAAGTTCTTGTTTAATACTAGAGCATATATGCTTACTAATTCCTACTTTCATCAATGAAAATTATGTTGGGACCAAACTTTAGAGATGAAGACCGCGGTCTTTTCTGAAGAACTATCATGTCAAATCATTAAGATATAAGCATATCTGAATTCATGAATTTTGTAATGATCTTTTAAATGAAGATGTAATTAAGCGGCTGATCTAAACGTTTCTAATAAGGGAATATCGGAAAAGATAAACTATATATCTGGTTTGGGACCATAAACTTGAATTTTTAATGTCACGAGTACATCTTTTATTTCTAGTTTAGCTAGCCCATCATTAAACTAGAAATACAAACGATTATCTACAACATAAGAAATAATTAATTGTCTTATTTACTATAAATAATTAGTCCAAAATAATTGTCATTAATTTCCATCTTTACTCTTAATAAATGTGGAGAGAGAGTAGTATTAAATTCAAATCAAGAATTGATAAGGATAATTTACTCAATTTACCCTTTTTAATTAATAGTACTATTTTTCTTTTAAAAAGACCGCAAAAGAAAAACATGACAAGTAAAATGAATTGAAGTGACTAAATGTACGTGTTCTATGAAAGTGAAGAGTGAAGACCTTGTAGCTAACATGATAATTTGATGACTTGTCGCTAAAAAGGATAAGCAACGGATTTCGTTGTTTAGTTACAAATTTTTTAATGAATAGGTACTAAATTTAGGGGTGTACATTGCCGGGTTGGTTCGGGTTTTTCAAATATCAAACCAAATCATTTGTGTCGGATTTTTAAATTTATAAACCAAACCAATAAAACTCGGATTTTTCAACCTCGGGTTTTTTCGGATTTTTTCGGGTTTTTCCCGTAAATTATTCATACAAACATATAATTTGCTTGTACTTCAAATATTTCTTTAGTCCTACCAAAATACAACTATCTAAGGTGTTTCGTAAAAAAATAACACAATATTATATGATTAATGACACTAAAATATCCAACAAAAATAATAATAATCAAATCGCGTAAAACAAATATTGCAAATTAACAAGTCATAATAAAAATTATCATAATTTAAAAGTACTAAATCATGCTAAAATAAGTTTAATAAGTATTAGTTACATGACTAAATATTAAAAGAAATTAAAATTTGATTATGTATTTTAATTGTCTAGACCAATGTAAAACTAAAGAGCCAATATTCAATATTATTGTCATTCCTAGTGTTAAATTGATTTTCTTTTTGCATTAGTATTAGTTTGATTTTGATTTAAGCTTTATTATAATTACCAACATCTGTTGATTATAATCTTTATTGGACCATTCATAATTCTAAGTTTCAAACTTGAAATAATATATTAAAAGATAAAAACTATGAAAAAGTATAAGAAATATTTTAAAATTATACAAAGTAAATATTTTTATATATAAAATAAAATTTTAAAATTATATATATAATGTCGGGTTGGTTTGGTCTCGGGTTGATTTTTTTTAGTTAAAACCAAACCAACCCAAATATAGTCGGGTTTTTTTTTCCAGTACCAAACCAAGTCAAACCAAACCACTAGTCGTATTTTTTTTCCAGGTTGACTCAATTTGCGGTTTGGTTCGATTTTCGGTTCGGTTTTGTACACCCCTAATAATAATCCTAATTTAAATATTTATAATAAAATTATCAAACAAGTTTAAAAGACCGCCTATATATTTAGCTTTTTTTTGTTCTTCAACAATTTTCATATTATTGATCATGTTCATTTACACCCACACCCAATAATGACAGCCAACTATAAACATGAAAATGAAGTTACAATATTGTGAGATAATTATTGTGGAGCAATTGGTGGAATTATAAGCAACGAAAATAATCATTATGTTCTAAGAATATAGTAAACTTCTAAATCTTTAATCATTTCACATTAACCAAAAAAAAAGTAAGAACTTTTATTGAACTCTTAAAAAATAGTAAATTTGGGAAATCAGAAACTTTGAAAATTGATAAATATTAATATAAGAATTTCATATAGAATGGATCATATAAAACACCCAAGGAGATAGCCCGTGATGAATTTTAGTGATTAAGAAGCATAAAACCTCGAAAAAAATACTAAATAATTTTTTTTCATCCGTCAAATCTTAATAAATAAAATCATCCGATATCTATAATAAAATGAAAAGTAACAAATACCCCATAAAAGTTAATTAATATACATATAAACTTACTCCACCACCACATTTTTAATATATATATATGGTTCAAATAATGAACCATATAACTATTGAAATATATTCTATCTATAATTGTTATATTTTTGCCATATTTGAGGATAGTTATTCATCAACTAAAAATGGACCATAGAATTAATGGACAATAGCCAAAGTCAATGTGACATTATCTATATATGATATTAACAAAGATAGCGATGGGATGGTGCGACTTCGATTCAACTTTTTCATGATATTCGATATTCAATATTCGAGTTCTTCACTAAATGAAATTTATTGTCTTGTAAGTCCCATTAAATAGGAAAAACACTGCTTAGAAAAATATTCATTCACAAAGTTCACAATCAGTATTTTTTTAAAAATTAAGAATACTGAAATTTTATTTATATTACATGAAAGTCGATTAAAAGTATATTATATCATATAATAGAGTAGAGGGTAGATATGTATCAACAAGGATATGGAACAAAGAATTAGGAATTATTCATTGAATTGGCATCATTATGATTTATGTGGATTGTTTCTATCCCTTCTTCATTGGGAATCTCATTCCTTCTCCAATAGTCTTAAAATGTAAAGGAATTTTAATTAGTCAAGATTCTTGTTGAAAATATATAAAAATGTACCAAAGGGAGTTCTTCATGTTTAAGCAAGCTGCTTCAATAATACCATTGTCACTGTTACATATATATGGGAGCGAGTAGTTTGTTGTACTATGAATTGTTCATTTTAAATATTCAATTTAAATAAGTCGTATCTTGCTCAGACCACTAGTACTTCTGGATTCAAAGGTACGAGAAGAGGAACATCGTTTGTTGTTCAAATCGTAGCAGCAAACGCTATCCGTACAGTAGTGGATCAAGGTATGCAATAAGCAGAAGTCATGATAAAAGGTTTTGATTTCGAAAGAGATGCAACATTACGAGCTATTTGTCGCAATGATATACTATTAATTTTCGTACGGGATATAACTCTAATGCCACATAATTTGCCCTTTTTTTAAACAGAGAGAGTCTGAATTAGTTGAGGTACATATATATGAGTTTATTTAGACATAAAAAAAATTGAATTAATTTTTATATTGTTAATACTCATGATATTCTTATTCTTCATTCCACCACCTATAAAATACTCTCAACACTAAAATCAACTATATGGTTCGAAACAGAATATCAATAACCTATATGGGATAGATGATGCCCATATCTTAATATAAAATTTATATCAATTTTAGTTATAATATTACTAACTATTATGGAATAAATATAATTTCAAATTTTATATCAAAATTATTTTCTTATCTCGATAACCGATCAATACAGAGTCATTTAGTTGATAAACAAGTTATATCGATATTCTAATAACACATTAATAATACGAAATTGAATAATGTCAAAATTATTTATTTGATATAATCTTATTGGTAAATATGTAGTTCAGTGGACATCACATCTCTTGAGGTGCAGCTCTTTTCCAAACCTTACTAATACAAAATATTTTATGCATCAAATTACTTCTTCTTCTTTTTTTGCCAAATAAATATTTCATCAAATTAGTCGAAACGCTTAAGATGACTTAGATATTCATATAATTATAGAAAAAAACTAATTAATTTTTATGATCAAATGAATTCTTAAACACTATAGAATTTTTTTTATACCCATTTTTTTACTAGTGTCTCAAACTCACAACTTTTAAATAAAAAAAAAAGGGATGTTATCCCTTGAGCAACTCCCTCTTATCGCTATAAATTTTGTTCAAATAAAAAAAGAAAGCTCTTTTTTTATATAAAAAGAAAAGAAAGTTATAATTTTTTTAGTTTTCCATTTGGTGTTCGGTATCCACATTAGAGTTTGGCTAAGTTTAAATTCACGCCGAAAGTTCCACACTAGGAATAAAACGTTTCCTAACAAATGACTCCGTACCAAGGAGACTCGAACCTACATAGAAAGAAAGTTACAATTGTTTTTCTATTAGGTATGAAATTTGTTGGCCCAATCATTAACAAACATGTGGATATATTTCTTTAATTTCCCTATCCACCATTATTATTTCGTATTTATATAATTACTCGTTCTTCCATTTTCTCCTCATTTGCCTATCCCCTTGTTCTCCACAACAAAACAAAGAGAAGTTCATAACAGAAGAAGAGAGAGAGAGAGAGAGAGAGAGATTTAGCTATGTCTGATGAAGAACACCACTTTGAGTCCAAAGCTGATGCTGGTGCCTCAAAAACTTACCCTCAACAAGCTGGTACTATTCGCAAGAGTGGTTATATAGTTATCAAAGGCAGACCTTGCAAGGTTTTTAATTTAGACCCTTTTGTTTTTTTCAATTAAATCTGCTTTGGGAAGTTCAGATTTTGTGTTTAATCTATGTTTTGTTTCATGGGGTTTTGTTAATTTTGCTTAATTTGAATGAACCTTTTATAAAAATCAGATCTTGATGTGTTCTTGCCCTTTAATGGTTTTGCTGTTATCTAAATCCTTGTTGTTGGTTGAGTTTGTTTCCTTTTGCTGCTTGTTTTCATGGATCTTGAAGTGTTATATAGTTGTAGTTGGAGGAGATGGTGTGGTCTGGTGGTAAATGAAGTAGGCTGAGAATCATGTGGTCTTAGGTTTGAATATAGGCAGAGGCAAAAATATTGTTAATAAGTAGGTTGAGAATCATGAAGTCTTAGGTTTCAATGTCGGCGGAGGCAAAAATTTGGTCAATGAACTAGGTTGAGAATCATGAAGTGTTAGGTTTGAATATTGGGGCAAATATATGGTCAATGAACTAGGTTGAGAATCATGAGGTCTTAGGTTCAAATTTTGGCGGAGGCAAAAATATAGTCAATAAGTAGGTTGAGAATCAGGAAGTCTTAGGTTTCAATATCGGCGGAGGCAAAAATATGGTCAATGAACTTGAACTAGGTTGAGAATCATGAAGTCTTAGGTTCAAATAGTGGCGGAGGCATGTAATTGACTGTTTGGATATTCCCAGCAGTCTTGTAACTTTTGGTTTTGTACCTTCTTGGTACTTTAGTCAATAAACCTTTACCTTATCCAAAAAAATAAAAAAATAGGGGCGGAGACAAAAAATATTAGTGATTTCTTTCCTTAGTGGCCCCACTCATGTGGGATTACACTGGGTCTGTTGTTGAGTCAAATGCATTTCATTCATATCACACCAAGTTGGTAAAAAAAATACAAAAAAAAAAACTTAATGTGTAGCTAGCTTAACCACAATCAACTACCAAACTACCCGAATGATTCTCTTTACATCAAAAAGGTTAGGGGTTGTTTGAGCTGTGCCTTTTAATCCCTGATTTGTTTTATTTTTATGTGACATATGTAGCTTAGATAGTAAGCTTCTCCAGGATTTTGTTTTACGATTTCTGAAGATTATGGTTCTTGTATTTTTCTCGCATTAGCTATAGTTGATACGAGTCAAAAGGTTGAACCTTTTCAAAGTCTTTTGAGGAAAAATGCTACTTACATTATCCCAATAGCATTATAGGAAATGTCTGGCAAAATTTTAGTGAGTAGGATCAGTTTGGTGTATGCATCAATAGTCATTGATTGAATATGTCCTGAGGTTCTCTTTATAAGTTTAATGTTAATTTCTCTTTCTAACTTCATATCTCTAACTAATAGAGAAAGAAGTAAGAGGGGGATATCAACTAATGAAAATATTTTTCAATCAATGACTATTGATGCATACATGTCATTGATTGTTGAGTAAATGGCTAGCATGTGAAGCGCATCATTAGAGGGGAAATCTGAAGTCACTGGTATTGTTGCATAAGCTAACAGTATGATAGACTGTTAAGTCTTTTCTTCTAATGGGAATCTCATTGTTCATTCTTTCTAACTCCGTGTTCTAAAACTTAATAATGAGAATACTATATTCAGATTTCACCCACCGTAGTTTACCCCTTTTGTATTCTTTAATCTGATTAAATGAAAGGAAACAGGTGATATCTTCTTGTTAAAGGGTTTTCGTTAAGAAAACAGACATCTTGGTTCAATAGCATTGTTGTATCAGCTCAAAATATTGAGTCATTGCATAAATTTTCTACCTTCTCATTGCGGATAGGTATATTCAATTTTTTTGGTTTTCTCTTCCCTTCTGGCTCTTTAAAGAGGTTTTTCTAGTTTTGTCCATGGAAGCAATTGTTCTTAAAGTGATGGAAATCTTGAACAGGTTGTTGAGGTCTCCACTTCCAAAACTGGAAAGCACGGACATGCAAAATGTCACTTTGTGGCAATCGACATTTTCAATGGAAAGAAGCTTGAAGATATTGTTCCTTCATCCCACAATTGTGATGTAAGACAAGATTCTCCCCTTCGTTCTTTCTATGGATGTTTGTTCAGTTTTCCGACAATCGAAGTTTGATTTTGTCTGATTTTTAAATGCTTTCTGCAGGTGCCACATGTCAATCGTACCGACTATCAGCTGATTGACATCTCTGAAGATGGTTTTGTAAGTTTTCTTTTACCTGGTATATGAAGTGTACAAGTCATCCTTTTTATTGGGGAAAAACTTATTGGAGATAGTGCTACGTATTCTGATTGATGACTTATTGCATCGTGTTTGATGTCTGTAGTAGTTTCTTCATGAAATTGAGATTTGAATAATGATGAAGTTGTCTTACCTTTCTTTTGTGAGAGAATTCCTACGGGGATTCTTTTCTCAACGAGTCCTGTCGACTCTTTCCCAAGGGTCCGTTGAGGGTCACTCCCCTCTGGGCTGGTCCTTTTGAAGTTCGATGATACAACTATACATATATATTTAAAGTAGAAAATTTCTCCCACTTTTACTGTTTTCTTTTCCCCTTCCAAGAATGTGCCAAGTAGGTAATGTGGCCGATGGTTTCTTTTCCACCTAAGGTGTAAAACAATCCTTCTATTTCCAAAATTTAATACTAAAACCGAAGACTTGAAATTAATAGTTGTTCGTTCTAATTATAATCTTGAAGCTGGACTTCCTTTTGCTAATTCTTTTGTTATACTTGTTTTGAGTGTTGTTATCCGTTCATTCTTTTGACCAGGTGTCTCTTCTTACTGAAAATGGAAGCACCAAAGACGACCTCAGACTTCCCACCGATGACGCCCTATTGAACCAGGTACATTTTTTGGATGGATAAAACGTTTATTTTCTAGTTTTTTCATACACAAAATCTGAGCAAAGCTCTCGATTTTGTAGGTTAAAGGTGGATTTGAGGAAGGAAAGGATCTCGTGTTGTCTGTGATGTCTGCAATGGGTGAAGAGCAGATCTGTGCTGTGAAGGACATTGGTACCAAGAGCTAGTTGCGCGCATTCTGCAGCATAAATAATTGCTTTTTAGCCAAGACGTTTTATATATTTGTTGTCGTTGTACTTTGCAATCCGTTTTATCGTGAAAACGCCTTATATCTATTGGCATGGCTTGAATAGTTGAACTCTATAGTTTTTGTTTGGCAAAAGGCAATAAACTGGATTTGATAGCAGAAGTAATCTACATGAATGTCACTTTCTTTTTACTTGTTTTATTCATTATTGGCCTATAGTGTGTGCTTAATGGTCTAATCAAGACTCTTTGAAATTGAGGAATTCTGTCAGCTGTTATACATCCTTGAGCCGACAGTCTATCGAAACAGTCTTTCTACCTTCAAAAGGTAGGTGTAAGGTAGGGTACACACCACCCTCGCCCGACTCCATTACGAGAATTCACTGGATATGTTGTAGTTAGATACATAGAGTACTCATTTTATGTTAAGAGTTCCATGAATGATGAGGGCAAATATGAGATGATTTGCTAATAGAAGGGTATGAATGACCGTAAAGTATAATAGATGGTAAAATTGATCAGAAAAATGCTTCAATGATTTGCGTGCTATAATAACATAATTTCTTGCATCATTTGTTTACATTAAGTTAGTGAACATCAAATACTTGATACGAGTATGTATTTATTACAACCAACATTTTATTTGATACCCATAATTGAAGGATAGGAAGTGTTGTGCCAAACTACCACCTAGGAGTGTTCCGTGATGAATGAGATTTCTTCACCCCTAATTAGAAGTTTCGAGAGCGTAAGCTCGAAAAATTGGAGAGCTTGCTTCCCTTTTTCGTACCATACTAAATGTGGATTTAATTAGTCGGGTCAATTAATTCAGGAGACCAGATGGAAGTTATTTAACTAACAAGATCCGTTGTAGTCTAGTTGGTTAGGATACTCGGCTCTCACCCGAGAGACCTGGGTTCAAGTCCCGGCAACGGAATATTTTTCTTTTTTTTAATTTTTTTCTTGTCTTACATATTTTTCCTTTTTTAATTTTTTTCTTGTCTTACGTGACATAATCTCACATTTTTACAAATTTAAGTATCTACTTATGCACACCTAAAATAAAAAAAACAATAACTTAATTTATCGAATTCAATAACACTCCAATCCACACCTAAAGTAAAAAAAACGATAACTTAATTTATCGTATGCAATAATACTCCAGTCCAAGCGCTGTAAGACTTTTCAAAATCATGAACATAATTTGCTAACCAAACAGCCCTGATTAGGCACATCTTATACAAGTGATTTATGATTATGTAGTTAATAATTGTCCTAGATAAAGAATATTCAATAACTAGACAAGACAATTGAATTAACCAATTGAACAAAACTGGACAAATATTAAGTACTGGTTTATGTTTGTCTATTTAATAAATACTAAATATATGGCCTTAACAATAAATGCTTAAAATATTAGGTATTAGACTTGCAAATGGTAGCTTAGAGACAAAAAAAAAAATACCAACTCACTTGATAAGCATTTTATAAAGGGGAAAAACTATGACATCATCTCTTAGAATCATTTGTTTCCAGAGCTTTGGTCCAGTAGCAAGAGCAATCTATGAGGATGTGTGAGTTAGACGTACATCATTAGTTTGAAATCTACAGTAGAAAAAAGCCTAGTATGTAATCTAACGATAAGAGTGCAATATATGATACATGTTACTGGTTGGAAGTCCCTCACAGATAAAAGTCTAATGTAGTGGTAAGAGCACAATGCATGATGTGCAGGTTAAGCATACTTCCCAAAGTCTCCCAGTTACTTCTTCTGTACAACGATAGTTGTCCATTATTGACTTGACACAGAAATTAAGAAGCAGAAAATGATAGGGGTAATTTTTCCAAAGCACCTTTATTAAATATAAGTCATTTAAACATTGAAAAATGAATAGTATTTAATAGCAAGGGTAAAGTAGACATAAAATGGTAAATTATTTATCAATTTTATAAACTGGACTAGTATTGCTGGACATTCCAAAATAGCATAGTGGACAAGCAAAAATAAACGGAGGGAGTATCAAACAGTTGGTGAAGAAGAACTATCAATAAGGTTGTTGTTTTTTGACACCCATGGTGTCAACACACTTCGACTAATTTCACAAATACCTGCTACCTCTCACTAGCATATATTTTAGTTAACTCTATTCATTAACGCTTGGACAGATGGGAAAAAATGATTTTTATAATAAGAAATATCAATGAGATTTGAATGATTCAATAAACATTGAGGTAAAGTTGGGCATCTTTAAAAATAGGGCCCTTAACAGTTGGTAAACTGCCTTGGAAATTGGAAACATATATCACAATCCATCCCCATTTGTTATAAAGATAGTTCTCAGTTGTCAATCTACTTTGAGCTGTCAAGCACAGTTTTTGAGACATTAACAGATAACATAAGTCCCTACATGTAGATGTATGACCTAATTCAAGGTACAATAACTAGTAGACTATGTTGCTCGTACACTCCAAAAATATTGCCGCACTTGTGTCAGGTCTTTCCAAAAAATAGAGTATATTTTAGAGAACCTGATACGCACCTGTCTTTTTGAAGAGTCTGAACAACATAGCTAATAGATGTTTTGCTTTCGGTTACCTGCTTCAGTGAACAGGTTAAGATGGTTGCTAGTGTAACTTCCTTTTTGATAATCGAGAAATCCCAGAGGGTCAATTGACGCGCGGTTCACAAGTCAGTGGACAATGAGTCCGTCCCTCTATTCTTCTCCACTAAATACTAGTCTTTTGTATGCAGTAGGGCTCAAGTTCGTGACATGTGCTTAAGTTTGACCTATGTTGCTCGAACTCTCCAAAAATGCACTAATTTTGGAGTATTCGACATGCACCTGTCAATATATTTGAAGAGTCTAAGCAACATAGTGCTTAACCACACGTCATACGCTTCGCTCTTACCACTAGCTTGGGAGAGGGTAGCTACTATTTAACCACATGCATAACTTTTGACTTGCAAAAAACTTCATTCATTTATAGACATGAAACACAAGTTACTCCTAGTTAATCTTGATCTAGTAATCTAAAAATATCAAGAATTCTATGATATGCATAGATATTGACTCATTTCTCTGTACACAACCAGTTTTTGCAGCTAATCTATGTGAATTTAACCAGTTGTTACAAGTCTTTATATCACCTGAATAACACAAAGATGAAAATCACTCTGAGGAGAAACTCAAGTCATTGATCGATCTACATATCTCTGTTTCATTTGCTTTGTTGGCTTCAGTTTCATCGTTGTACGAGTCCTTCTCTTTACCTTCAGCAGATTCAACACAGTCAGGAAATCTAAAGCAACTAATAAGATGGTCATTTGTAATACCAGCAACCTGCATGAAAGTGTAGACCACAGTAGGTCCCACGCCCCGGAAACCTCTTCTAATTAGGTCTTTGCTAATCAGATCAGCTTTTGCTGTCTTCACCGGAACTTGACGAGGATATCTAAATCCACTTACTATAGGCTTGTGGTTCACAAAGCTCCAGATATACTTGTCAAATGATCCAAATTCATCTATAACCTGATATAAAACAACAACATGAAATTCAGTTTAGTTGCTATTTAAGCTTGTGTTTCAGAAAATCTGTCACTAAGCCACACATCGGCTGTGTTACTCGGACCCTCCAAAAATGTTGTCGAGCCCGTGTCTGATCCACCAAAAATGAATAGCTTTTGGAAGATCAACAACACTGTGATTTTTGAAGAGTCCAAGCAAAATAGTACACTGGCATTAAGGAGAGGAACTACTCCCTTCATTTTAATTTGTTTGTCTTACTTTGCTTTTAGACCATTCCAAAAAGAATGTCTCTTTCCATTTTTGGGACTCTTTGATTTCAACATGGCACGTTTAAGATCATAATATTAAAGGATATTTTGGTACATTCACAACCTATTTATAGTCTAAGACCACAAGATTCAGAAGTCTTCTTAACTTTCTTTAATTCTGTGTCTAGTCAGAACCAAACAAACAAATTGAACCGGAGCAAGTACTAGGTATAACCAGCTGGCATTACTTTCTAGTTTGAAATATTAAGGTAAGACTTCTTCAAGTGAACTTGCCAGTTGTCGGTACAGATCAAACAAACTGACTCATCACCAGGACCACCATTAACTTACTTCTCTACCTAATCCAACAAATCAATAAATAATTGAATATCCCTACTTTTAACAGAAGTAAGAAGAATTGAGAGTGGTCCACGGAAGAGACTCCCGATAAAATCATACTATTACTTCAGAAATTCGACATTCACAATGATTTTTTTCTTTAATTAGTGAGTAAGTTGCCTATAAGTTGGAACACATGTAAGTGTTTATCCTAAATAGTTGATGTTAGCCATTGGACCACCCTATACAAATTAGCAAACGCAAACAAATTGAATCAAGGTGGAAGTGACCACTATTTCTAGCTGGATAAGAGAGTAATACCTTCAACATTTGACGAGCATTTTCAATGATGCCTCGCAGTTTAAGTTCTGATAATAGTGAGCATGCTGTACCTCCAGGAGCTAAAGTCTTCTTTTCATTCAACTTGGCCACTACTATGGGATCAAAATCTGCGAATACTTCTCTGCATCACAATTTTTTTTTTATTTGTTAAAGTTATGGTAGAGAGATGGCGAGGCAATGCAAGAAAGAATCGGAAGACAAAACATAGCAGACCATCCTAGCCCAGTACAGAGGAGAACTAGAATGTGTTAATCCCTTTTACAGACAAGTAACATGAATAATTGAAAGAAAATCTTTAAAGGAAAAATTTAGGCATAATTACATAAACAAACACTCAAACTTGGCCTCAGTTTTGACGAGTAAACACTTCAACTTTGAATATGCACATCTAGACATTTCAACTTGTCTCCACATGTTAGTTGAACACTCCACCTTACAAAATGATCATCTAGACACCTCCAAATGTTATGTGTCACGTCCGCATCAAATGTCCACGAGACACAATGAGGACGAGTTGGAGTGTTTAGTTGTCAATTGAGACCAAGTTGAGGTGTCTCAATGTGCACTCTCAAAGTTTGAGTGCGTACTCGCCGGTTGGGGCAAAGTTTGAATGTTTATTTATGTATTATGACAAAAAATTTAACTGTTTTCCTGGTGAAGAAATAACACTTTCCTCTATCAAATCAAAGAACTGATCCCAAAGAGTACCTGAATATGTGCCTCTTGCAAAGAATGGAGGGCCATGTGAGTTCAGCCAATGCCCCGCAAAGGACAAGGAGCTCGAATAGCTTCCTGCAAGATTCGATAAGAATTAGAATCTATATTGTGTAAGAATTCTCTGCACAAGAATCTGGCAACTTACTTGTCGTCATGGACTGGAACTCCCCATTCTTCATCGTGGAAATTAGCATAGGATGGATCTGGTTAAAAGGAGAGACAATATAAGAAACTACAAGCTCAAAATTGTACAGGGTACTATATATATAGCTTAACATGGATTTTAATCCTCAGTTATATACTCCCAAAAATATTTACAGTTTTCTGCAGCTTTTCAAATTCAATCTGACATTTCCTATAGCCAACAGTACTGGAAGTAGAAGATAATAAGGTCTTGCCATAGCCAATCCATATATGTGCAGCCCCATAATTTAAATAATACATAAACAGCACTCAAACTTGGCCTCACCAGGCAAGTAAGCACTTCAACTTTGACAGTGTACATCTAGACATCTCAACTTGATCTCAATTGGCAATTAAACACTCTAACTCGTCCTCACTGTGTCTTGTGGACACTTGACACTAATGTGGAACATAAATTTCGGAGGTGTCTAGATGATCATTTTTGTAAGTTGGAGTGTTCAACTAACACATTGAAAATGAGTTGAGGTGTCTAGATGTGCATACTCAAAGTTGGAGCGTTAGTTGCCAGTTAAGGCAAAGTTAAAGTGTCTATCTATGTATTATGTGTTTATTTATTCCATAGTAAAGGCATTAATACATAAAACTGTTCCAAGTTCCACATTTTTTCTTCTTGAAACATCTCCCAAAGGTTCATCCCATTCTTGTTCACCTCCAGAAGAACAGGAAATATCAGCTACCAGGCTGCAATTAACCTTCTAATTTAAAACATTTCTTGATTAAATTTACAACAATAATTGCTTACAGTTTGGACAGTGTAATATCAGAAGCAACAAAGAATCAAAATCCGGATATTGTAAATTTTTAAAAAAGAACTACCAAGAACACACCTGTATTAGGTGTCACCCAGGCACATCTTTTCTTGGATTGTGAACCATCAATTGAAGAGTCTGATATATCATCTGAAACTATCCTTTTGGACTTTGACGCCAACTGTTTCCTTCTACTTGAGGTACTATTCATTCTATAAATCCTACCAGTTGAAGCACTGCTGTGAAATGAATCCGTCGAGGCATCAGAAGAACATGAAGCGCTAAGTGAAAAGTTGGAATACAATGACTCCTGTCGCCTAAGTATTGAGGGAACATCAAAAGAAAGCAATGAAGGGGATGGTTGGTGACCATTTTTATCTTCCATCTCAAGCTCCTCTTTTGACTTCACTATCTTTCTCGTAGGTTTCGAAACAGATTTTCTTGAACCAGGTGACCTCTGTGCCTTATTCCCAGCTAGTCCAAGAACTGGCCTTGCTTCTGAATCAGCTACATTCATTGACCTTACCCTTGAAGCTCCTGACATTGAACAAAACTCCCCTCTGCTTCTGTCTCCTAATTCAATTTTAGGCCTCCGAATCCTCAAAATTCCATACGTCTACCGCCTCCTGCAGAGACCCAAATTTCAAAATTACTAATCTGAAGAGCCTCTCAAGATCTTACAAAACCACACATTGCTAGAACCCTGCAAAAACTCAACAAATCATACCTAACAATCCTTATGAATCCTATCTAAAACCAAAACTGGGGGATCTTAGTAGCTCAGTTGGTTGGTTTGCTACCTGAAATTTCACCTTGTTGGTGAGGGTCCGACTCCCCACCGTGTAATCCCCGCCCCCATTTCCCCCTTTTCGAAAAAAAAGGACTATCTAAACCTCAATATCACTCTGTATAGTGTATAACCTTTCAACCACAGAAGCACAAAAGTTGCATTAGCTAAATCATCCTTCACAAATCCAAGAAAAAACAACAAACCCTTTAAGTTAAATGCTATAAAATGACATGTACTCATTCAATCTTGACTCTCAAATAGCAAAAATCTCAATAAAGACAACCTTTTTCATACAAACACTCAAAACCCACAATTTATTTCCTCTCAAAACTCAATCTTCAAAACAAACTTAACTTAAAACTCACAAAAACAACCTCATACTTAAAATGAAATGCAAATCTCAGCATAAAGTTTCAACCTTTTCAATAAACCACTCAAACCCCACAATTTTATTTCCCCTAAAAAATCTTCCAACACCCCATCAAAGTTAAATCTCTCAAAAAAACATCAACACATCCGAGAACTACAAAATACATTAAAAAAATAATCTTATCTGTCTTTGACTATACATAAACTTCCAACACACACATTTTTCAATAAATAAAAGATTTCACTTTACTAGTTGCAAATATTAAAAAAATGTAGAGACAGCTGTCAATATTATTGAAATTAAGAATGAACCTTGATAGATACAGATTCCATTGAGCATTTTTTTTTTCTATCTTTTAGAAAGGATGAAACTGAGACTTTGTCTTTTCAGAGCTTCATTATTCTATGAAGGAAACAAAAGCTGTTTCTCAGTGATACTAATGATGCTTTTTTCTTTTCCTTTTTTTCACTCTCTCTCTCTCCTTTTCTTGATTTTTTTTTCAAAAAAGATTATATTTTTGAGGGAATTTAGAGAAAGAAAAGAAAATGTAGGAAATGTGAAGGGGTTCTTGATCTGGAAACAAAAAAAGTTTTTTTTTTTTTTTGGAGTTTTGGAGAGAGAAAGAGAGTGAAGTACAGTGAGTGAGTGAGAGAGAGAAAAAAATTGAATTTGGAGGAGAATTGATGAAGATCTGAGAACCGGTTTGAGGTGACAAAACGGTTGGGTTGGTGACCAGCTTGGGAAGGTTGAGGTTGGTACATATAGGAGTGTCGGGCACGAGGCAAACCGAGATGTCGTCTAAAATTCTGAAAAGATTAAGAATTGTTTTGAACGGGAATGGAAAATTTAGTTGGTGGCCAATTTGAATTGGTTGTTGTTTTTTTTTCTTATATAACACTATAATAGGAGTGTCGGGCATAAGGTGAAAGATGAATGTAGGTAAAAATTATGAAAAGATCTAAAATTGCTTTGAAACCGAAATGAAAAGTTTAGTTGGTGACCAACTTGAATTGGTTGTCGTTTTTTTCTTTCTTATATAAGACTGTAGGAGTGTCGCTTACAAGGTGAAAGATGAATGTATGTAAAAAAAATCTAAAAAGATCAAGAATTGCTTTGAAATGGGAATGTAAAGTTTAGTAGGTGACCAGCTTGGATTGGTTATCCTTTCTTTTTTTTTTCCTTTTCATATATAAGACATTAAGAGTGTCAGGCACAAGGCAAAAAATCGATGCACTTGACAGATTTGATAAGATCAAGAATTGATTTGAATGGGAATGGAAAGTTTAATTAGTGATCATCGTTTTTTTTTTTTTTTACAAAAGCCTATAGGAGTGTCAGGCACAAAGCGAAAGATGGATATATGTAATAGTTCTGAAAAGATTAAGGATGGCTTTGAAATGCGAATGGAAATTTAGTTAATGATCAACTTGAATTGATTGTCATATCTTTTTTTTTCCTTTTTCATTTTTTCGTACATAAGAGTTGAGACTCTTTTTTCATAATAATAATAATAATTTGAAGCATAATAATGAGGAGTTAAATGCCTAAACCATATAGGTGCATTGACCATATTGTCATAACACAACCAATATTGCTTTTTATCAACTTTCATTAAAATTTGCCATTTTGAACCAGAAAGAAGAAACCAACTTGGATAATATAACAATATCACTTCTCTCACTTAAATATCTGATATTTGCATTAATTCTCATTAAATTCAAATTCCGCATTAAAAGGTTTTTCATTAGGGAGTAATGCATTCCCCAATAAAAATGTTCTCTACTCATAACTCAAATTCAAAATTCTCATTTAATCAACTTGATTAATATATACTTTTATTATTTGACTACTTTTTTAAACATCCAATACACACAATTTATATATTTAATTAATTTAAGTTCACGTCAAATAGATAAATTTATTCTTTAGTGATTTATGCCGAAAGATCCTCAATTTCTATGGTTCGAACTTGAAATTCTTAATTATTAAAATTGTAGAAATTTTTAAAGTTTAAATGTGTGGTTAAAAAAATGTTTTGCCCTATTTACACAGTACAACTTTTATTCTGTCATTAAAAGATTCTTTTTTAATTTGTTTTTTTTTTGGAAGACATTTTTTACTATATACTATATATAGACAATCTAAGCAATGGCATCCTACAATGGAATTTTCTTGTTCTCAAGTCTCAACAAATGTGTCTCATCACTATATATATATATATATATATATATATATATATGGATTCGATCGAATTTAATAGATTTGTCCTAAATATTGTATTTATGTCGTGAAATTCACTAAATATGTAGAATTTTAAATTTAGTATCCCTTATTAGCACTTGATTAGTATTAAATTCATAATTCATAAAATTTAAATCTTAAATTCGTCTTTATGACATATAGAACCAAATTCTTAGTCTTTGTTAAGATGCAAATAAATGAGGAAGGAACCAACAAATAATAGGAGCTTAAGTTATATACATCATTATTCGTCATGTCACTTTTACCCATTTATAGTTAGATAATTTATCTTATTTTCAAGATTATAAATCTCATATTTCAAAGGGTCCAGCTTATAGATATCCTCAATTTCATTATAAACCCTATATTTGAAAAAAGGCTTATCTATGATAACTTTTTGACGTAAAAAATTCTTACATTAGCGATATATTATATAACTAAAACTCAAAATAGGATACTACTACTCAACACTAGCTATAAATTGAATGCAAATGTTTAGTCCATGACATACCTACATTTCTTTTGAAGAAGTTAACCGAATAGCTAGTCATTTAATCGCTTAATTTAAAAATTCGGCAAATATATAATAGGCATAATACATAAATTGAACCCTAAACTTGGCTTCAAATTTTAAGTATGACCTCTAACTTTCATAGTGCACAAGTAGGCACTTTAACTATCCAATTCTTAAACAAAAAAACACGCGAATCCAACAGCCAAATTGTGTGATATACAAACGCTCCTACGTGGCTTATTGAGCCACTCAATGGCTGCCACGTAATTAAAAAATTACACGTATTTTATAATTAAAAAAAAAAAATTAAAATACAAAAGGGTAGGGTCGTATTTTCTTTTCCCAATTTGCTCGATTTTCACTCAACATCAGTGGAGCCGTAGCCCTAATTTCTTTGCAAATCAAAGTAAAATTGTGAAGATTTGTGGTCAAAGTTCTTATCTTTTGGATGTTTATGTGTTGGTCTTCCTCAATTTAGTCTGATTATGTTAATTTTTGCTTTTTGAAAGTTTATTTTTGGTAGAAGCTGTCACCATGAATGTAAATTCACTTTTTTTTATACCTGAATTATTTGCAAACCAAGAAATCTTCATTATAGCTCTTTTTACACAATGACAAAAAAAATTAGAAGCCATTACATAAAAAACGACCAGAAATTGTGCACAAAAAGAGAAAAAAAGCTTGAGTACTAGAATTAGGAAGAAGAAGAAAAAAAATGGGATTTTGATTTGAAAAAAATAAAGATATATTTAAAAGGGATTCATTAAGGGTAAAATTGTCATTTCTGTTTTTTTTTTTACTGTTGTGGGCCTCGAAAAATACCCCTGACTCGCCTGAATTGCGTCTCAATCACGCGTTATGCCAGGTTGGATTCACGCGTTTTTTTGTTTAAGAATTGGATAGTTGAAGTGCCTACTTGTGCACTTTGAAAGTTAGAGGTCATACTTAAAATTCAAAGCCAAGTTTAGGGTCCAATTTATGTATTATGCCTATATAATATATGTATAATTTATGTTATAATCAATTTATAACAATATATATATAACCAATACATACCAATAACAATAAAACTTGTGTAATCCACGAGTGAAGTTTGAAAATATATAGTAGTATGTATGTAAATTCTATTCTTATCTCGTGAAGATAGAAATACTATTTTCGAAAAAATCAACTTAAGTAAATATCAACTAAAATAAGTAAATTATAAATCTGACCGGCCATTTGCGTAAGGATTACATCTTCTTTTGATAGAATTAGAGCTTTTATGCTCTATAAGAATGTTCTTGGCCCAAAGGCCCTAAATTACTTGACAAGCTTGTCTTTTTTCCCCTCCACTTTTTAGTATGGAAAATGTTTTAATATATACTCAATAATAACAATATTGGCATTTCAATTAATCAAGTTGGGTCAACTCTATACACTATATGATACATTATATATTTTTATTTAACCATTCTCTTACAAACATTTCATGGATTTAATATTACGATCTCATACGTCTTAACCTATCTTGTGAAATATATTATATAATAACTCAACAAACATTTTATCTTGTTTAATAATGATCAGTAATTACGATTAATCCAGAGTGGTTCTTCCATAATCCACATCTGTAAGCATGATTTTTATATAACAAAAGGCATATAGCTTGTATTTAATTTAATTACATTATAATATATCATTGTGGCATATATATTTATTAGATAATATCACATATAATGCATGTATACATCCAATAATTCTTAATATATATATTTTTCTCCATTACAAAGTCAACGAAATACTCTTCTTCAAACATTTCGAGTTTCTTCAAGAAAAAAAACTTTCGATGTTCGATATTTATAATGGAGTCTTGACTAATTTTGATTCATACCGTATAAAGCTGATTCAAGAGGAAGTGATCCTAACAAAATTCTTTTTCTTATATACTCATAGCTCAAACTCGATCGATATATATATATATATTATTGCACCATTTTATTCCCAGAAGTCAACTCTCTAATTTTGGAGGTCGTTACAAAGTCAGGCATAAATTAGACCAATTAGATAATTAAAACAAAATAAAGTAAATAGAACTAAACGACTACGAAGTAAATTACAAATCATTAGTGACTCACAACTAGCACCAACATGAGAAATTCAAAATTATAATAGTCCAAACTCATGACACATATTTGTACTTTTTGAACCATTTTACAATCGAGTTCAAGATATTTACGGGGTTTATTGGGCAACGTAAATAATATATATATCATAGGTTTGAGTTGTAACAAATTATATGATGTTAATATCTAACGTATTCTTAGTATAGTAATTGGACTAATCTCAGAAAAAACATTGAGTCCTTAAGAAAATGATGTATATAACATATGTAACGAAAGTAGAATCGAAGAGAAGATCAACAAAATTTTAGACTAGAAACTTTTGAAGAATAGGTACTGATGTAGCATTTGAAAGTTGTCTAAAAAATAATATTACTATTTTTAAGATTGGATGAGATAATACTGACTCTTCAATTATTTTATTTGTCACATGAAAAATAATGACATTTAAATTGTAATTTTTTGGTTTATTAAACATTGAAATTCTCTAGCTATTTCCCTTACATAAAGAAATTAATTATTTTATTCCCTACACTCATTTGAGAAAAGAATTTACATTTTTGACCAAGCATAGTGTTATAATATGATGGTTCTTCACTCATAATATAGTGTTTTAATTTCTACCCTTGATATTGTGAAAAACTATAGGAGCAAAAGACACAGGTTGCGGAGTACATAGATTATGATAGAAAGTTAATATAAAATAATGTATTGTTTCGTCTTTTATATTAATAGCCATAATGTTGTTCTTTTAATTTTTTATTCTTTTATTTCTATTATTATATGTTTTTTGTATTTCGATTATTGTATTATTTTATTGTTATTACCGTTCATAATGCTTTGTTTATTCTCTATATTTATATTTGATTGAAATGTTAAAAATACACCTAAAATATTTCAAGTTTTCGAGTTCATACATGAACTATCAAGTGTGCGAGTTTTTTTTACATGAACTATCGCCAAATGTTTATCGAAACACACCTCAACTATCAGTTGCTCACTTTTTCTATCTGAACGATGGTGATATTTTAGATAGAAAAAAGAAAATAATTGATAATTGAGGTATGTTTTGATAAATACGTAGTTGGTAATAGTTTCAGGTAGAAAAAGTAAACCGCTGATAATTCAAGTAGAAAACTCAAAAACTTGAGATTTTTTAGGTGTGTTTTTTATCCTTCATCTTTTGGATTATTTTCTTTTTGGAGTAGAGAATCTATCGAAAAATAACGATAAGAACAATACTGTTAAATATTTCCTCCATCTCAATTTATGCGTCACCTTTTAAATTTTGAAATTCAAACAAATTCTCTTTGATCAAAACCTTTTAAATATTATGAATTATCAATTAATACTTTTCATTAGTTTTCAATTATATTAATTTTATTTTAACAAAATTAAAAAATTTAACTCTCGAAATTCGAATTATACCAATTACGAAACCCCAAAAAGGATACGTCAATGCATACATCATTATCTTCTCAATTTCTCACTCAACAAGAAGTCACACTGACCCTTTAGGTCTCTCTATCTACATATAAATACACACAAAATTCCATTAACAATGGCCGCACTGAGAGTTTCTTCAGCATTGGCTTGTTCATCTTCTTCATCTTTTCATTCATACCCTTCATTTTTTACTAAATTTCAATCTAGTCCCATCTGGTCTTTTTCAATTTCAGTTACACCCTTGTGTTCAAGAAGAGCTAAAAGAATGGCTCATTCTATTGCTCGTGATACTCTTGGTCTTACTCATACTAATCAAAGTGATGCTCCTAAGGTGATTTCTTGTTTTATTTTTGCAAAAAGATTTATTTTTATTGTTTTTTTTGGGTTCTTTTGGATTGGATTGGATTGGATTGATTTCTGATTTTTATTTGTGGGGTTTCGATTCTTGATCTGTGATACTGTGTAATTTCATCTTTATCTTTGGGGATTCAGTGGAAAGAATGGATTTTTGTCGATTTTTTGGTGAATTTCAGTGCATAGAACTGTTTTTTCTTGTTTGTTTTTGTGGTTTGGATTCTGATTTGTGTTTGTGATTCAGTGCAAAGAAGGGATTTTTTTTTTGTTTTTGGTGAATTTCAGTGCATAGAACTGTTTTTTTTTTGCTTGTTTCTGTTGTTTGGATTCTGATTTGTGATGATGTATACTTTCATACTTGTGATTCAGTGCAAAGAATGATTTTTTAAAGAGTGAAAGATTGAAACATACCTAAATTGTGACATTTTTTGGGTTCTTACCGAATTATCACCAAATGTTTATTGAAACATACCTCAGCTATCATTGAAAAAGGAAAAAATGAACAACTGATAGTTGAGGTTTCAAGTAGGAAACTCACACATATATATGATAGTTTAGGTATCAAACTAGAAAAATTCGTGATATGTTGGGTGTGTTTTTGACTCGTTGCTCTTTTTTATATTTTTCTTATCTTGTTCTTGTGGGCGTGGATTTTGATTTGTTATGATGTATACTTTCATCTTTGTCTTTGATAATTCAGTGCAAAGAATGATTTTTTTTTTTGTTGTTGTTGTGAATTCAATGCATAGAACTGATTTTTCTTGTTCTTTTTCTCTTGTTTTTTGTGGGTTTGGATTCTGATTTGTGATACTGTATAATTTCATCTTTACCTTTGTGAATTCAGTGCAAATAATGGATTTTTTTGGTGTGAATTCAGTGCATAGATAACTGATTTTTCGTGTTCTTTCCCTCTTGTTTTTTGTGGTTTGTATTCTGATTTGTGATACTGTATACTTTCATCTTTATGTTTGTGAATTCAGTGTAAAGAAAGGATATTTCTTGTTATTCTGCTCTTGTTTATGATACCATTAACTTTGAAATTCATCTTTGTGAATTAAGAACTGATTTTTCTTATTATTTATCCTTTATTGTTTTGGGCCCGCATTCTGATATGTAAAACCATTGTCTGTCATGGTTATCATTGTAAATTATGTGCATAAAAGAACTAATTTTTGATTCTTGATTCTCATTTGCTTGGGATTTTTCATGAGTGTGATACCGGTTATTAAAAAAGCATAACACATAAAAACACTCGATCTTGGTGTCAGTTGGTAAATGAGCACTCCAACTTTGAGAGTGCACTTATAGACACCTCAACTCGTCTCCACTATGTCAGTTGAACGCTCCAACTTATGGAATGATCATCTAGACACCTCTAAAATTTATGTGTCACGTCAGCTTTGGGTGTCCACGAAACACAGTGAGGACGAGTTGGAATGTTTAGTTGTCAGTTGAGACCAAGTTGAGGTGTCTAGATATGCACTTTAAAGTTGGAGTGCTTACTAGTCAATTGAGGCCAAATTTAAGTGTCTCTTTATGTATTATGCCTATAAAGGATGAGTGTGATACCCTTTACTCTCATGTTTATCTTTGTGAGCTTAACCTTTTGAAAAACTCATCTTTCTTCTCTTGTTTTTGATGAGTCTGTATTCTGACTTCTGAGTGTGAAACCCTATAAAGTCATGTTTATCTTTGTTATGCTGTTCGATATTAGAATAGCTAATGATTGTTTTATGCAAAATTGGTGTTATTTATCTCATGAATAAAACAGCTCATTATGTTCTATTTGAATTGACCTTTTGGAGTAGAACGTGCTTTTATATAGTGGAATGGATATAAAGGTGCAGATTGCTTACAAGTTACAACAAGTAGTTTGGGATCAAGTAGTAGTTCTGTGATTGGGACTCTTTTCTGGGGGCGGCAATAATCCTAACATATCCTATCTTTTAGAGTGTGTAGATAACTTTTTTAATGCTCCATCCTTAGCATGCAGCCAATCGTTGATTCTTGTGTTTATACATATGGAAGTTTTATAATTTCCGGACTAAATCCTTTTTCTGTTTTTGGAACATAAAAGATTTCATTTGCTGCTAAAGAGATTGATCTGGTGGAATGGAAAGGAGACATACTTGCAGTAGGTGCCACAGAGAAGGACTTGGCTAGAGACGGGAATTCTAAGTTCCAGAATCCACTATTGCAAAAGCTAGATTCCAAATTGAGTGGTTTATTGTCTGAAGCTTCATTCGAGGAGGATTTTAGTGGGAAGTTTGGACAATCCACAATTCTGAGGCTTCCTGGTCTTGGCTCAAAAAGGATTGCTCTAGTTGGGCTTGGCTCATCAACATCATCAACTGCTGCTTATCGCAGTTTAGGGGAGGCTGCTGCTGCAGCTGCCAAGTCTGCTCAGGCTAGTAATATTGCCATTGCTCTTGCTTCGACGGATGGACTCTCTGCAGAATCGAAGCTTAGCTCTGCCTCTGCCATAACAACTGGTATCCATTTTAGTGATCTTCGCTTAATTCATTGAACCATATTGAGAAACTAACTTGGTTGATTTTCTTGAACGTTGTAGGAGCTGTGCTGGGGACATTTGAAGATAATAGGTTTAAGTCTGAGTCAAAGAAACCAACGTTGAAATCTTTGGATATTCTTGGACTGGGGACTGGACCTGAGATAGAGAAGAAAATCAAGTATGCTGCAGATGTCTGTGCAGGTGTTATACTCGGCAGAGAGCTCGTCAATGCACCCGCCAATGTACTTACCCCTGGTTAGTGATCTTCCAATGCATTTCCTTGTTGTCCCTTTTAATAGCATGACCATAACCAAGCTATTAACATGCCGACTTTTTGCTGCAGCGGTACTTGCTGAAGAGGCCAAAAAGATTGCGTCCACCTATAGTGATGTCTTTTCTGCAAACATCTTGGATGTTGAGCAGTGCAAAGAATTGAAAATGGGATCCTATTTAGCTGTTGCTGCAGCTTCTGCAAATCCTGCTCATTTCATCCATTTGTCTTATAAGCCTAGTAGTGGAGAAATAAAAAAGAAGATAGCCTTGGTTGGAAAGGGATTAACTTTTGACAGGTAATTCTATCTTCTATAAGTTGGAAAAATAGATAATCGATTTCTGACCTGGCTGCAGTGATATTGTTTCTTTTATTATTGCTACTTTTTTTAATTCTTATGGTATGATTTCTTGAACAATTCTTTTCACATTCCCAGTGGTGGCTACAACATCAAGACTGGACCTGGTTGTTCGATTGAGCTAATGAAGTTTGACATGGGAGGGGCTGCAGCTGTTTTAGGTGCAGCAAAAGCTCTTGGTCAAATAAAGCCTGCTGGGGTAGAGGTGAGTCCTTTATCATCATTCAAGAAAAAAATATATTTACTCAATGTGCGTGTATTCAATAATTCTCTTTTCTCCAAACTAATAATTACCATGTTGCAGGTGCATTTCATTGTTGCAGCTTGTGAGAATATGATCAGTGGGACAGGCATGAGGCCTGGTGACATTATCACTGCTTCAAATGGGAAGACAATTGAGGTAAGCTCATTTTTGGGGCCTTTAGGGGTTGACTTAATTGGGTCACTCCTTCACTCCCCTTACCCAACAGGCTCCATTTGAAGAGTGTTCATCAATTTTCCTATTGGATCCATTTTCTTTTGTGGTATTTGTAAGTGGTTGGGGTGTTTGGATATACCGAAACACTTGTTTTATGAGTTCTCTAGTTTTTGTATAACTCGAGCTGTTTCGTTATTTTATTTTTGTCGAAAGATTGTCCATTTTCTGCATAATTGAGGTATTTTAACTTTTAGAGTGAGTGAAAAGTGTCCCCTATCTGTCAATTATAAGCTTATAGATGAATACTACTCTGTATAGTTATCATGTATCAATCATGCTTCTCAGTGGTCAGACACATGGCATATGTGAAAATGCACTAGCTTCAGGAATGCATCTTATTCTCTGGACCGCAAAAATATTGGAAATAAAACCTTCAAAATTGTGGATGCTTCAGACTTCCATCTTGACATTTTCACACTAGATACATTGCACTTTGTTGGGTAATTTATATTTGGTAGGATTTCTTTTATTTGATTGTTGACCTATTAGTTTAGGACCACTATGATGCAAGTCTAGTGCTTATTTTCTGTTTTGCTAATCTTTATTTGACTGTTTCGTGGTTTCTATTGGTGCCTTCATATTTATGGTAGGTTAACAACACTGATGCTGAGGGTAGGCTCACACTTGCTGATGCGTTGGTATATGCCTGTAACCAAGGTGTAGAAAAGGTATTAATTGAACATTGTCATAATACATCTGTCGCTTTCGGAGATCACTTTACACTGTTTACAGTCTAATATGTTCCCTTTTCTTTCCCCTACCACTTTGCAACCCAAAAGTGAAAGGTTCCCCTTGAATACATGATCGGAAACCTATGAGCTTTCATTGGTCAATGTTCCTTTATCGATCAATATGATTGGTCAGTTAAATGCTTAAAATAGACATGGCGATGAAGCCACAGATACTAAGAAAGTTAAGAGCAATAAGACACGAAATGGAACAAGATTAGTTTTTAACTAAAATTTTATTTCCTAAATAACCAAAACCTACCAAAATTAGATGTTGTAGCTATCAAAAAGAAGCTTTCAGATTTCCAACCTAATATGTAATAAAGATGTAATGAGATCCTCTGCTTTGATCTCCAAAGCTTCGCTCTTGCTAAGAAAGGTTGTACAGTAGTTGGAGGTTTACTCAGTACCTTGGCTTGTGTTAAATGAGATGTTTGATTGTTATGCAGATAGTTGATCTGGCAACATTAACTGGTGCTTGTGTGGTTGCTCTTGGACCTTCAATTGCTGGTATGTTTGTGTGTGCCTCTTTTCTTTTCTTTTCTTTTTTGGTATACGTGATGGTTGAATAATGGTCAACATTTAGCCGACGGTCTATCGGAAACAACCTCTCTGCCCACAAAGGTAGGGTAAGGTCTGCGTACATCCTACCCTCCCCAGACCCCACTTGTGGTATTGCACTAGATATGTTGTTGTGATGATCAGTTTACCATTTAACGTCTAGTTTATACATGTATTACTTTGATTGCACTAAAATAATTGTGACACCAAATGCACGTGTTGGATAAAGAAAGATGCTACGGTGAATATTTGACTGACATATATGTAAGCTCTGAATTTGTAATGTTCTGGAACTTTATTGGATATCTTGTACAGGTATTTTTACACCCAGCGATGACCTAGCAAAGGAGGTGGTTGCAGCTTCTGAGGTAAGTGGTGAAAAACTATGGAGGTTGCCGATGGAGGATAGTTACTGGGATTCTATGAAATCAGGAGTGGCTGATATGGTGAACACGGGAGGTCGTCAAGGTGGTGCGATAACTGCTGCTCTCTTCCTGAAGCAGGTAGTCATCTGATCACTCTAATAGTGACGTGTAATTTATTGTAGTCATATACTTACGGAATTTACTATGTTATCCCATGAAAATTCTGGCTTGATGCTTTCTTACGGGCAGACCTATGTTGCTCAGTCTCTCTAAAAATGCTGCTACATCGAATTCTTCAAAAATTATACTCCCTCCAATTCAATTTGTTTGTCTAGTTTTGACTTGGCACTGAATTGGTACGGAGTTTAAGAAAGTAAAATAACTTTTGAATCTTGTGGTCTTAAATATGTTAGGTGAAAAGTTCGAATTAAAGAATTGCCAAAAAAATTTAACAGAGACGTTCTTTTTGAAATATACTATAAAAGGAAAGTAACACAAACAAATCAAAACTGAGGGAGTTACTACTTTTGGAGGAATAAAAATGATCTGGACTTTCTGTTCTAGCAGCAATGCAAGCTTATGTTTAGTAGAGCCAAAAGTTTCTTCTTACATCATAAACAAAAGAAAAGTGACAAGGATGGAAATTTAAAACATTATAGAAAGGCTAAGGGCCTTCGTTTACAGCTACCGGTTGTACGTTACTAGGAACTTTGTGATAATCCTTCTGTGTAAGAGTTTTCCCTCTGGTCCTCTCATGCTGTTCCTACTTCATTTCAATTTGATGTCACTCGGAGGTTTAAAAAAAGGATAAATCTTTGAGACGAGAAACATGACATTTGGTTTTCGTTTTGCAGTTTGTTGATGAGAAGGTCCAATGGATGCATATCGACTTAGCTGGTCCTGTCTGGAGCGATAAAAAGAAAAACGCCACGGGTTTTGGTGTTTCAACTTTGGTGGAATGGGTGCTGAAGAACTCTACAAATTAGAGCCAGTCATTTGATGGGTAAACATATGAGGGAGTTATGTTACCATTTTATAAGAAAAAACATATGAGGGAGTTGTCTCAAGGGACTATGGATGTTTGGGAAAAGAAATGCATGAAGTTTTATGAATAAATTTGGGGTGAAAATGGTGGAAAAGTAAAGGCAGTAGTAGAGACTTTCTTGATTTATAAAATGCCTAAAATTGTTACTTTGCCTATGAAATTTATTATTCCTATCTTATTTTTGCATATGTTTGGTAGAGATCGTATTTACTC
Source organism: Solanum acaule (assembly GCA_036250505.1). NCBI lineage: Eukaryota > Viridiplantae > Streptophyta > Magnoliopsida > Solanales > Solanaceae > Solanum > Solanum acaule. The sequence goes on along the minus strand of JAJOOR010010019.1, from coordinate 1,930 downwards.
TGGTACTGTTATGAATCAAGTTCAACTTAATGTGGATATCAAGGTCACACAAGTAGTTATTGGGCTGACAAGAGTTATTGGGTCGAGAATGAGCAATAGGGTCAAGTTAATTTGGGATCCGAGTTGAGTAGTGAACATGGAACGGAAGGGTAGTGATATGTGATTTAGGGATTATGCAAATTGTTAAGAAAAGAGTTTGATTCTTCTCATCTCCTTTCTTAATCTAAGCTTCTCATCCCGTTCTATCCATCTCCGTAATTTCTGATCTTCTTGCATTCTGAGTTTCGTTTCAAGGATCGCTAGTGGTTACTTGCTTGTTGTTTTCATGTCTCAATTGTATTTTGTGTTGTCAACAATTATAATATCTATCCTCGTGTGCTAACTTGAGTTGTTACCACACAACTCAACCCGAATCTCAAATTAACTTGGCCCTAATGCTTGTTCTCAGTCCAATAACTATTCGTGTGACCTTGGCATCCACATTAGGTTGAACTTGATTCATAATAGGTACCGTAGTAGGTAAACATGAAGGTGAAAGAAACATTTCTTGTTTTATTACGTCTGCATGATGATATTGTTGAACAAGATCGAAGTGATGGTGTTTATTTCACTCTAAGATTGGATCTCTTTATCGGGTGTTTTATCTGTGGCTTTAGAAGGTATTCACATTTGACATATGCCAGACTCATATTTCATATTAGAACTTTCGAGCAAAATTGACATTATAAAGATCTGTTGTTTGGATTTTTCAAAATTGTTGTAGTGTTGCCTTCTAAAAAAATAGTAATTTTTACTCTTGATATTGTGATAAACTATACGAGCAATAGACATGAGTCCGCATATGATACAAATTAGGATGGAAGGTCATTAAGTAATAATATGCTATCTTGTTATTTGCTCATACTAGTAGCCATAGCCATGGCGAATCCATATGGTGGGTTGAGGACGTACGTGCATTCATCAATTTAAAAAAAAAAAAAATTCCCTCTATATGTGTATGTTATTACTTGTTATTTTTTATACTTGAATTATTATATTATTTTGTTGTAGAAACTGTTAAATTTTTTAAATTAATTTTTCAATTTTATTTTATTAATCGAAGACCTAAAAAAAAAAACCTCTTTGGTCCCTATCTTTCGAGTTATATAAGGATAAGAACAACATAGACAAATACAAAATACATGTCAATTCATACATCTTATCATCATCCAAAAAAAAAAAAAAAAAATTCTTCTTCTACTCAAATTTGTGACTCAACAGCACATCACTCACCCTTTAACTATCTCTCTTTATATATATTAGAGAAAATGGTCTAAAACCCTTTCAACCTATATCCGAAATTCCAATTACACACTCTAATTTTACGGTTGTTCTATTACCCCCCTGAACCTTTTATTTTTGATATTTTATAACTCTTAAACGCTCAATTTTTGTCATTACCAGATATACACATAAGTGGGCCCACTTTCTTCAATTTTATTTTCCTATTTATTTCAAATGCAGCAGACCCCACTTTTTTTAACTTATTCTTTTAATTAGGTTAAAATTCTCAATTTCAAACATAACCAACAACATGTCTACTCTTCAATTGAATATCAACTTTTTTTCTTCTTCTTCTACATTATTCTTAGAAAGTAATGCAAGTCACAGTGACCCAAGAATTGTTCTTTTCAAGATTACTTGCTCCGCCACCCAGATAATTTTAACAATGTCATTTATCATGTGATGTAATCTTTTAAAAAATAAATAAAATCGATCTTTAAATGAAAAAATGGATCTTGCAAATTGGTATTTTCTAAATCAGTAAATCTTCAAGTTCAGATGTAATGGTGAAGGAGTTGGAGGAAGGTGAAAAGAATGGGTGTACATACGTTGTGGTTCTATATTTATGAATTGAAGAGGGAAATAACTTATTTTTGGGCATTGACAT
>JAJOOR010010018.1:0-27595 GCA_036250505.1 Solanum acaule | reverse complement strand
CTATGAGCCTAAGTGGTGATACAATGTCTTGCCCACGCTGCCAGAACTGTCCTATACTTTGCCGTCATATAGAACGCTTAACTTAGTGGATCCACTAGCTTAACTTATGTGATCATCTAAAAAGTATGACCCATTAATACCTATGATGACTACATGGTTTATGGAGACTTGAGTTAATATGAACTCGCATCCCCATAACGGTGCTCAATACTACTACCAAAATATACTTAGCTCATATGTTTTAAAAATAACTTCTTTCTTTGGTTTGAGATAATCACTCAAAACTTTAGCTTAAAAGCTTCTTGGAATCGATGTTCCCTTTTCTTGCTCAAATGTGAATACATTTATAAACTCTTAGGGAATACTTAGTTCCCTCATAGCTTTCCTTGAGAAATGAACTCAACTCTTTAGTCTTAGCTTAACTTGAAACTTTTAGTCTTAAAACAAAGTTGAAACATTTGTAAAAGACCCTTGAAAACTTTGATGACTCCACTTGACTTGACTCTTAACTTCACTCGAATTGACTCTTAACTTTCCTTGAATTGAATTATGGATTCAAGGATTATGATTTGTGATAGGAAAGGTCTCTTGATGTTTAAGAGTAGTTTCGATTAGCTAAACTTGAGAAAAGTTACGAAAACACCGTCTTGGAACAAGTCTGCGACGCGGAGATGCTCCTAAATAAATGCTCGCGAAATTAAATTTTTGAGACAGTAGAGTTTGCGTCCTAACTGTGACGCAGAGCAGATTTTTGCTCACAGGGGGAACAAATCTGCGTCTTACTCGACCCTTTCCTTCTTCATTTTTCAGCCTCAATCCACCTAAATTCGATTATCTTCTTCAAATTTATTTTAAATCCCGATGCCCAGCATGTATACTCAAGAAACTAACTCAAAGCAACCCTAAACTCAATGTAAGGATTTCATAAACTTCTCAATTCGTCCAAATTCGCTTACAACATTCGAATTCAAGAATACTTATCAAGAACATCAATTTTCCAACTCTTCTAGGACGAATTTCACGGAATTAAACATGTTTGGCACGTGGGTGAATGAACCCAACGCTATGAGAGACTCACATACCTGGTGAGATCAAATCCTTGAAGAAATCCGAGATCAAATCCTTAAAGAAATGATGAATCTTGCTTTTCCTCTTCTCTTTTCCCTCGTGTTTTTTCTCCAAAACCCTAACTCTATTTTGCAAAAGCATAAACTGAACCCAGTCAGTTTAGCCCCTAAAAATATTACAAAAAAAATGAATAATTAAGTTGGGTAAGGAAAAGACCAAACTACCCCTTAAAAATTCGGATTAGACTTTCCTTATTCCAATTGCCCACCTTCCAAAGGGCATAACTCACTCATCCGAACTCGGAATTGCCCAAACTTAGCGGTGTTGGAAAGATTATTCCAAGGGCTTTCCAACCATATCTGGAAATATACCTAAATCATCTTGAGCTAGAAGTTATGGTCGTTTTAAGTTGACCAAAACTCACTTTTGCTAACTTAACTAAATTTCCAAATTTTCAATTCTTCCCATAAATGACTATTTCCAAATTTAAGCTTCTTCCTAGTCATTTCAATTTGTGAGATGTTACATTATCTCCCCCTTGGGAACATTTGTCCTCGAATGAGATTACTCTTACTAGGCTAAGGGTGTAATATCAAGTTTAAACACCCAACAAGCAAATGCAAAAAAACAACATGCTCACTTATAATAAAAAGTGTAATAAGAAGAGAATTAGTACCTTGGTCTGCATTTTCTCTGGACTCAAAGAGATGTGGATATCTCTTCTTCATATCCTCTTCAGCTTTCAAAGTAGCTTCCTCAACAAATTGGTTCCTCCAAAGGACTTTGACTGATGCTACTTCCTTAGTCCTCAACTTGCGAACTTGGCGATCTAGAATCTGAACCAGAGTCTCCTCATAAGACAAACTGTCCTTGATCCCAATATTTTCGATTGGTATGATCAATGAAGGATCACCTATGCATTTCTTCAACATGGAGATGTGAAATACCGGATGAACCGTTGCTAACTCTTATGGCAACTCCAACTCATAAGCTACATTGCCAATCCTCTTGGATATTCGATAAGGTCCAATATACCGGGGACTAAGCTTCCCTTTCTTACCAAACCTCATAACACCCTTCATGGGTGAAACTTTTAAATATACCCAATCATCTACTTCGAACTCTAACGGCTTTCTCCTAACATCAGTGTAGGACTTCTGACGAGTTTGTGCTGTTTTCAATATCTCTTGAATTACTTTCACCTTCTCCATAGCTTGGTGAACTAAATCTGGTCCTATCAACCCTGCTTCACCAACTTCAAACCATCCAATAGGAGATCTGCATCTTCTCCCATATAGAGCTTCATAAGGAGCTATTTGGATACTAGAGTGATAACTGTTGTTGTAAGCAAACTCAATGAGAGGTAGGTGATCATCCCAATTCCTTTTGAAATCAATCACACAAGTCCTCAACATATCTTCTAATGTCTGAATAGTGCGCTCTGCTTGTCCGTCAGTCTGAGGATGAAAGACAGTACTTAAGTTCACTTTTGAACCCAAACCTTTCTGAAAAGATTTCCAGAATTGTGCAGTAAATTATGCACCTATATCTGAAATAATGGAGACTAGAACTCCATGAAGTCTTACCACCTCTTGAATATATGGGTAGTCTTTATCGGCAGAAAATGGGCTGATTTTGTCATTCTGTCGACGATCACCCAAATAGAATCATGTTGTTTGCGAGACCTTGGAAAAATTGTGATGAAATCCATATTAATCATCTCCCACTTCCATTCCGGAAGTTCTATATTCTGCGCCAAACCACCGGGCCTTTGGTTCTCTACTTTAACTTGTTGGCAATTTGGACACTTATCAACAAATTTTGCAATGCTCTTCTTCATACTATTCCACAAATACACTTCTTTCAAATCACGATACATCTTTGTGGAACCCGGATGAATGGAATATCTGGAGCTATGAGCTTCCTCCATGATCCTCTCTTGGAGCCCATCCACCATATGTACACACAGCCTACCTTGATATCTTAATACACCATCTCCCCCTTGTTCAAAAGCTAATACTTTTTGCTTTTGAACATTTGCCTTCAATTCAAGAAAAATAGGGTCTTGGTCTTGCTTCTCTTTAACTTCTGACACTAGTGATGTTTCATCCCCATTCGTCAGCACTATTCCTCCTTTTGTGGAATCCATAAGTCTGACTTCCAGGAGTGCAAGTCTTTGCACATCTTTTGCTAACTCTCTCTTTCCTTCTTCAACATGGGCAGTGCTACCCATAGACAACCTACTTGAGGAATCAACAACAACATTAGCCTTACCTGGGTGGTTAAGAATGCTCATATCGTAGACCTTGAGTAACTCTAACCACCTCCTCTGTCTGAGATTGAGCTCTTTCTGAGTGAACACATATTGAAGGCTCTTGTGATCAGTGAACACATCCACATGAACACCATACAAATAATGGAGCCATATCTTTAAAGTGAAAACTACAGCAGGCAACTCTAGATCATGGGTTGGATAATTCTTCTCATGAACTTTCAACTGTCTGGAGGCATAAGCTATAACTTTGCCATTCTACATTAAGACACAACCTAGACCAACTCTAGATGCATCATAATACACCACAAAACATTGATTACCTTCTGGTAAGGTTAAAACTGGGGCAGTAGTCAACCTTTTCTTCAATTCCTGAAAGCTTTTCTCACAAGCTTCAGACCATTAAAACTTCACTGTTTTCTGAGTCAACTTCGTCAAAAGGGACGAAATAGATGAAAAACCCTCTACAAACCTTCTATAATAGCTAGCCAAACCCAAGAAACTCCTAATATCAGTTGGAGATGTGGGTCTAGGCCAATTATGCACTGCCTCAATTTTCTGAGTATCAACTCTAATTCCATCACCGAAAACTATGTGGCCCAAGAACGCCACAAACTCAAGCCAAAACTCACACTTAGAGAACTTGGCATACAACTCTATATCTTTCAAAGTTTGAAGAACTATTTTGAGATGACTAGCATGATCTTCTTCATTCCTTGAATAGATTAGTATGTCATCAATGAAGACGATAACAAACATATCTAAATAAGGTTTAAAGACTCTATTCATAAGATCCATGAACGTTGATGGTGCATTGGTCAAACCAAAAGACAGGACCAAAAATTCATAATGACCATATCTGGTTCTGAAAGTTGTCTTTGGAACATCACATTCCCTTACTTTCAACTGATGGTAACCTGATCTGAGGTCAATTTTCGAGAAACAGGAAGCACCCTAAAGCTGATCGAAAAGGTTATCAATCCTCGGAAGAGGATACTTATTCTTGATGGTAACCTTGTTCAACTGACGATAGTCTATACACATCCTAAGGGAACCATCTTTCTTTCTCACAAACAAGACTGGAGTGCCCCAAGGTGAGACACTTGGTCGAATGAAACCCTTATCTAATAGATCCTTTAACTGCTCTTTCAACTCTTTTAACTTTGCTGGTGCCATTCTGTATGGCGGAATAGAGATAGGACGAGTATCTGGAATAATGTCTATACCGAAGTCTATTTCTCGCTCAGGAGGAACTCCGGGTAGATCATCAGGGAAGGCTTCTGGAAACTCTTTTAATATAGGAACTTACTGCATGGAAGGTATCTCAACACTAGAGTCATTAACTCGGACTAAGTGATAGATACAACCCTTCGAAACTAACTTTCTCACCTTAAGGTACGAAATGAAACGACCCTTAGGCACTGTTGAACTACTACTCCACTCTATGACTGGCTCATTAGGAATCTGAAACTTGACTACTCGAGTTCTACAATCTATTGATGCATAACAGGCATGAAACCAATCCATACCTAGAATGACATCAAAATCTACCATGTCTAACTCAACTAGATTAGCCATGGTGTCTTTGTGATTGATGGAAATGAAACAATCACGATAAACTCGCTCAGCTAGAATAGACTTCCCAACAGGTGTAGAAACACATAAGGGTTCACAAAGTTTCTCAGGAAGAACATCAAACTTATTAGCAACATAAGGAGTTACAAAAGATAAACTTGCTCCTAGGTCTAGCAAAGCATAAACATCAAAAGCAAAGACTTTGATCATACCAGTAATAACATCTGGAGAGTTCTCTTGCTCTTGGCGACTCATGATCTCATAGAGGCGGTTTGCCCCTCCGCCAGTACCAAAAGTAGCTCCCCTAGGTGTAGCCCTGTCTGGTGGAGCAACTGATGAAGATTGGGCTCTATTGCCCTGATTTCCACTACCTTGCCTATTCTTAGGACACTCCTTCAAGAAATGACCCTCTTGCCCACACTTGAAACAACCTGTTTGGCCATCACAACACTTACCTGGGTGGATCCTACCACACTTAGCACATGCAGGAGCCATGTTACCTCCTTGCGCCACACTACCTTGAGACTGTACATGTCTAGCTCTGAAGTTCTGTGAATTCTGACCATTATACTCACCTTTGTTTCTGGGTGCAGGGGCACTAGTTGATGATGGAGCAGGTCCCTTTTGCTTCTGCTGAAAGGATGAACGGTTCACATTACCTTTCTGTTGCCCAGACTCATTCCCTGTCTTAGCTTTCTTATTTCTGAACTCTTCCCTGTCCCTCAGCTTCTCTTCCTCAACCTGCTGCACATAAACCATCAACCTTGATATGTCCATGTCCCCGATAAGCATTGCAGCCCTACCTTACTTACTCGACAGACGAGACAGCCCAATAACAAACAAACTCATTCTACTTCTCATGTCCTTGACCATTTCCGGAGCATAATGAGACAGTTGGGTGAACTTCAACCCATACTCATGCACACTTAGAGATTCCTGCTTAAGTGTAAGAAATTCCCGTACCTTAGCCTCTTTCAATTCTCGGGGGAAGAAACGTCCCAAGAAAGCTTTCTCAAAACAGGTCCAACTCGCAGGTGGTGCATCCTCAGCTCTACCCATTTTCCACTGATCAAACCAGGTCCTAGCAACATTTTTCATCTGATATGCAGCTAGCTCAACTCTCCCAGTATCAGCAACATGCATCACATCGAATACCTTTTTTAGTTCCTCAATGAAGTTCTATGGATCCTCAGTAGTGCTCGAACCAGTGAAGCTTAGAGGGTTCATCCTCAAGAACTCACGAATCCTTGAAGTGTCAACCTCTTTTTGTCGAGCTCCTCTTTGCTGCCCGACCTGGTTAGTCACAGCTTGGCTTAACATCCCTATAGCCTCACGAAACTCAGCATTAGTGACTTCTCCTTGAGGTTGCACTTCAGGTGCATTTGGTAACTCTTGTTCCTCGACATTCCTCCTAGCTGGATGACCTCTGACTGCCCTTCGTGGAGGCATGATTATCTGAAACACGCGCAAGCATGAATTAGAGAGAAACTTTTTAGAGATAAACTCTAACGCACAAAATGAGTGTGAAAGAAGTGGAGGAATTCCTAAATGTTACAGCCTCCTAATTATAGATGTGGGGAGCTTCACACCGATAACTAGAACTCTACAAACACGGCTACATAGACTTCCTAGGACTCTTGAACTCTGTGCTCTGATACCAAGTTTGTCACGCCCCGAGCCTACACCCTGGGCGGGACTAGCACTCGAGAACCATTGATGGCCCCAAGCGAACCCTTGGCCTGGCTTACTTAACTCAGCGGAAGACTCTAAGCATGATTACAATTATCACATGAACTTATTCAAATAGCTTAAAAATATAACTTAGAATGTTAGAAGAATTAAACATTCAACTTGAACAAAATTACAACCCAAGAAATAACATAATATAAAATGAGAAGACTAAAGAACTAATAACTGACTGTCTATGAAGCCTCTAAAACAAAGAGGGATGTCGGGACAGGACCCCCAATCATCCTAACATCTGAAAGATTAGAAAGCAAATAAAGAAGTCCTCCAAATACAAGGAGGTTCAACACAAACTCTGAGTGCTCAAGCTGGATCAACGAAGCGCTGGATGCTGATCCTGGTTACCTGTGTCTGCATCATAAGACGATGCAGGCCAACTGGCATCAGTACATTGAATGTACGAGTATGCGAGTTAGAATGTTAAACAATACATAGGTTTGAAAAGATTCTGAAAGAAACACATACCTTGGCTCTTCTCAACTCATGAATAACTTAACTAAAAAATAAAGCAATGAACATATGCAATATATGAAAAGCTTTATAAATCAATAAAAACAACTCAGTTCGTTAAATAAAATAACAAACTCAACTTTACTCATATAATAAAGTAATATAGTTTCTGTGGGAGATTCTCTAACCGACAACTACCACTATGAGCCTAAGTGGTGATACAGCGTATTGCCCACGCTGCCAGAACTGTCCTATACTTTGCCGTCATATAGAACGCTTAGCTTAGTGGATCCACTAGCTTAACTTATGTGATCATCTAAAAAGTATGACCCATTAATACCCATGATGGCTACATGGTTTATGGAGACTTGAGTTAATATGAACTCGCATCCTCATATCGGTGCTCAATACTACTCCCAAAATATACTTAGCTCATATGTTTTTAAAAAAACTTTTTTCTTTGGTTTGAGATAATTACTCAAAACTTTAGCCTAAAAGCTTCTTGGAATCGATGTTCCCTTTTCTTGCTCAAATGTGAATACATTTATAAACTCTTAGGGAATACTTAGTTCCCTTATAGCTTTCTTTGAGAAATGAACTCAACTCTTTAGTCTTAGCTTAACTTGAAACTTTTAGTCTTAAAACAAAGTTGAAACATTTGTAAAAGACCCTTGAAAACTTTGATGACTCCACTTGACTTGACTCTTAACTTTGCTTGAATTGACTCTTAACTTTCCTTGAATTGAATTATGGATTCAAGGATTATGATTTGTGATAGGAAAGGTCTCTTGATGTTTAGGATTAGTTTCGATTAGCTAAACTTGAGAAAAGTTACGAAAACACAGTCTTGGAACAAGTCCGCGACGCGGAGATGCTCCTAAATAAATGCTCACGAAATTAAATTTTTGAGACAGTAGAGTCTGCATCCTAACCGCGACGTGGAGCAGATTTTTGCTCACAGGGGGAACAAGTCCGCGACGCGGACTTGTTTCATGAACCTTACTCAACTTTTTCCTTCTTTGTTTTTCAGCCTCAATCCACCTAAATTCGATTATCTTCTCCAAATTCATTTTAAATCCCCATGCCCAGCATGTATACTCAAGAAACTAATTCAAAGCAACCCTAAATTCAATGTAAGGATTTCATAAACTTCTCAATTCGTCCTCATTCGCTAACAACATTCGAATTCAAGAATATTTATCAAGAACATCAATTTTCCAACTCTTCTAGGATGAATTTCACTGAATTAAACATGTTTGGCGCATGGGTGAATGAACCCAACGCTATGAGAGACTCACATACCTGGTGGGATCAAATCCTTGAAGAAATCCGCCTCTTCTCTTTTCCCTCGTGTTCTTTCTCCAAAAACCCTAACTCTATATTTCAAAAGCGTAAACTGAACCCAGCCAGTTTAGCCCCTAAAAATATTACAAAAAAATGAATAATTAAGTTGGGTAAGGAAAAGACCAAACTACCCCTTAAAAATCCGGATTGGACTTTCCTTATTTCAATAGCCCAACTTTCAAAGGGCATATCTCACTCATCCGAACTCGGAATTGCCCAAACTTGGCGGCGTTGGAAAGATTATTCCAAGGGATTTCCAACCATATCTGGAAATATACCTAAATCATCCTGAGCTAGAAGTTATGGTCGTTTGAAGTTGACCAAAACTCACTTTTGCTAACTTAACTAAATTTCCAGATTTTTAATTCTTCCCAAAAATGACTATTTCCAAATTTAAGCTTCTTCCTAGTCATTTCAATTTGTGAGATGCTACAATTGTAACCCTCTTTTAAAATTGTAAAGCCCTGTATTTATTTCTATTAAGTTATAATTCTTTTCTATATCTTTGGTATCTGAAAGGCTAAGTTGTGGTTCAATTTCTTCTTTTTCTTCTGTAATATGTATCTTTGTACAAGTGCATTCTTCTCCTTTGTCGCATTTTGAAGTATTTGGGCTAAGTTTATTGGTTTCAATGAGATACCTAGATTTTGTTGGAATAGATTCTGTTGTTATTCCGGTTTGGGTAGTGTTTTTTGAGAATATTATTCTATCTCTGGTAAGGAGACAACTTCCATTATTATGTAGTAAGAAGTCTAATCCTAAAACAAAGTCCACCCTAATATTTAGATCTCTTACCCAGATCTTTTCTAACTTATAAGTGGGTTTATAGAAGTTTGCACATGTGTTTAAAAAGCTTATTTTTGCATTACTAACGTATTGCTTATATATGTTAGAAGACCCGTCCATTTGCATGGCGCTCTGTGGTTCTGGGAAATCTTTTATTATTTCTAGAGGCAAAATGCATCTATTTATTATACTCTTTGTACATCGTGAATCTACTAGAGCGAGGGTTTCTATCTCATAGTCCTGAATTCTTACTCTAGTCAAGATTTTTATGGTATTAATTTTTTGTCTTCGTTACAAATTAATCATTCGAATGACTTATCGTCTTCCGTTTTGTTCAAGAGTTCTATTTCTTATTTGCACGCCTTTCCCTTTTTCTAATTTACGCATTCTTTCTTCTAAATTATTTATCCTATCCTCTAATGTTTTTAGCGATTTTTCCTTTTTAATAACTTGTTCGTCTTGGACCTTAATATTGAATATCTTATCTATGCACCGAATGCATCATTCTATATAGCAGTTCATGTATTTCGCTCTTCTATCTTTACTTGGATATCCTGTGCAGTTAAAACATCGTTGGCCATCTATCTAAACCTTTTCCTTTGCAGAATTGTTGGTCACATGATCTCAACAGACTCTTGTTGAGGATTCTAAGATTCTGTATATGCATCATTAAAAGATGCAGGTCGAATGACATCAGTACATTAAATGTATGAGTATGTAATATAGCTAAATAACAAATAACTGAAAGAAAGGACTGCAATATATAACAATGTACTCACGCTGAATGTAAAGAAATAAATGAGTTAAATCATTTAAAGCTTTACAAAATACTTTATCATCTCTGAACTCAACATAATAAGTGATATATAAAAATACACTTAAACTCTATTGGGAGATTCTCTAACGACAACTATCACTATGAACTACGTGATGATACAACGTCTCGCCCACGTTGTAAGAACTGTCATATACCTTGCCGGGATATAAGACACCTCAACTAAGTGGATCCACTAAGCTATGCTTAAAAGTAATAAAGAATCATATAAAAAGTATGACCCTTTATCCATGTTGGCATACATGGTTTATGGGGGATGTGAGTTTTCTGAACTCTCCTCCATATATATCGGTGTTGAATACTACTCCCAATAATATATACTCATGCTCATATGTTTAAAAAAAACATAAATCTTCCTCTGGTTTGAGATAATTGCTCAAACTACCCTCTTAAAAGAGGTAACTGCTCTTGAAATAACTTTTGAACTCATAACTCATTTAGAAATCTAAGTTTTTCGTTTATCAATGTAAAAATTGATGCATCTGGGAATACATAGACCCCTTATACTCATACTTGAAAACTCTTTCTCAAAATCATTTCAAAATCATAATATAATATGATCATTGATGACTCGGGAAGTCATACTGCATAAACATTGATTGTATATCTAGATACCATACTGCTTAAACATTGATGGCATACTCGATTGTCATACTAATCATGTTTTAGAAACTCTTTCTCAAAACTCATCTTTACTTTCTCAAAAACTCAATTTAAAAACTCAAATGTTGGCTTTAAAAAAAACTTCTCAAAATTTATAACTCAATTCATAAGGTTCATGCAGAATTATGGACATGAACGACTCAACTCAGGAATCTTAATAGCAACATAGAAACTCAATACTTAGAACTCAAGAACTCAGAACTCAACGACTCAAGAACTCAAAACTCAAAACTCAACAATACTACTCATATCATGAATACTCAATTCATAGGGTTCATGTTGAACTATACACATGAACGAATCAACTCAAGAATCTTAATACATAACATATAGCAATTCAATAATTAGGAATAGAATTTCAAAAAGAATCAAGAACTCAAATCAACTATCTCAAGAATACTCAAATCTAGGGATAGAATCCTAGATTACTCTTTTACTGATTTGAAAGTAGATGTAGGGCGTGAGGACGAATTAGTCCAACACTATAATAGCCTTACATATCTGGAAGAACAAGGTTCTTGAAGAATCTTGAAGAAGAACTTGATTAGAAACCTTGAAACCCTATCTTGAAGCTAAACAATCAAGAAAACATTTCTTGAAATCTCTATGGACAAGATTTACGATTTTCATTAGTGATTCATAATTGTATGGAGGAATTTGAGTTGGGAATAATGGAATTCTAGGAGAAAGACTTACCTTGAAGAAGAATCTTGAAAAAGATTGAAAGAATCTTGAATGAAGTTTTCTACTTTGATTTTTCCTTAGGGTTTTGCCTTAGGGTTTAAGAGAGAAGAGAATGATGGATTAAGAGATTAAAATCTGATTGTTTTGGGTTTCTAATTAGTCAAGAAATTTTTTTAGGATTTTCTTAGAGGTAAAAAGACAAAAACGACCCTTTTTAATGTTTGCCCATCAGCTAATTCGTCACAACAATGTATAAGGTTAATAAAATGGTCATAACTTTTTACTCAAACCTTGGATTAATGCAAAATTTGTGGCGTTGGAAAGAAGATTCAAATACCTTTAATTTGATAGGTTATGGTTCACGTAATCGCATATTCATATAAAAGAGAACCTTCAGCCCGCCTACGTGGCGCCACCACAAACCAAAATTCCCTTTTAATTTATTTATTTCCAAAACTAGCCTTTCTCTTACATGAAAAGTTGTGACTTTTATGAGGAGTTGCAACTTTTATGAAAAATTGTGACTTTTATGAAAAGTTAAGACTCTTATGAAAAGTTGCAACTTTAATGAAGAGTTGCGACTTTTATGAAAAGTTGTGACTTTTATGAAAGGTTGTGACCTTTCCGAATGGTTGCAACTTTTCCAAATAGTTGTAATCTTTTTGATAAGGTACAATAAACATTTGATCACACTTCCATTTGTTGTCTATAAATAGAGGAATTTTCTTTCATTTTAAAGCAACGAAAATTATGAACCTCCTCTTCTTCTTCTTCTTTACAATTAAATATTGTGTACTTTGCTCCTGTTGAGTGGCACACTAACACCATTGCTTATGTTACAGATCCTGGTATGTATTTTTATAGTCATTAATTTATGCTTATATTATTAAGGATAAATGATAAGATGTAATAATTTTCATTTTTCCTTTACATTATTAATGTTTGTTTCTACGTAATTTTGTATGTATGACAATATGGTGTTTTAGTTTTAATGACTGATATGTTTTAAGTATTATTTTATAAATTTCATGATATTAAATTCTCGCGCAAAGTGCGGGTAATTTTACTAGTTCTTTATATTCTAAGAGATATAGTCGCTTGACGTTGACCCAAAGAGAATCTTACATCAAAACTTAATCAGTAAGGAATTTCAACTCAACTTTGTGCTAGAAGTTTCTAATGACCTTAATTAATATCCAAAATTATTCTCACACTAAAGAATTTACATATGGACAATTTAAGAATCACCCAATATGACCCTACAAGTAAATGAAGAATGGTTCGAGTCTTAACTTAGAAATTTTTGGGGTGTTACAAATATATTTGCAATTTTTTTTTAATAATAGTACATTTTGAGGTGATATTTTAAAAGTAAATAAATGAAAATTAACCGAATTGTACCGATACCGAAGAAGGACAGATATGATTGAGATGGTTTTAAAAAATCTAATTTTGGCTATATATTGTAATATACCCAAAAAAATTGAGATTATATTTTTTTTTTTTAAAATAACCGACCGTACCGTCTCATTGACACCCCTGAACACATATCAAATTATTCGATTATCCAATCACGTCATTTTTTTTTTCAAAATGAAAAAGGGTCAAAATTGCCCCTGAACTATGTGAAATAGACCACTTATACCCTCCATTACATTTTGGGATCAAAATTACCCCCGCCGTTATCCCAGGAGACCATAAATACCCTAAAGAGTTAACACCCCAAATCTTTAGTGACGTGACAAGCCACATGGGACTAATCCCTCCACCTAAGCGTTGCCAACTAGGATTCACTACAAAAGAACTTGACCTTTAGCGACGACAAAGTCGCCACAAAATATCGAAATATTGCCACTAAAGGTTATGAGTGATTTGTAGTGGCGACTAAGGCTGCAACAACCATTTGCTAGTAAAACCTATTTTTTCAACAAAAAAATATGATAATTAATTTTCGATTGCAACCTAATTTTCTAAAATAAATAACTTGCACTATCAATATTAAAAACATCCAATATTATTATGAAAATCATCAAAGTTACTTCTCGATTCAATCTCCTACTATATAATGCATCATTGTACATTTTATACATTTACATATGACATAAAAATAAAATATACAGTGTCTTCAAACTCCTCCTTAATCGATATCATTTTTTGTTTTTAAAAAATAATGAAGAAAAAAACACAAAATCAGAATTTAATGTTAAAAAACCTTTAGTGATGATATTCTGGGCTTTTGTGGCGACTGTTGTTGCCGCTAAAGGTCTAATTCTTTTGTAATGAATCCTAGTTGGCAACGCTTAGGTGGAAGGATTAGTCCCACGTGGCTTGCCACGTCAATAAAAATTTGGGGTGTTAACTCTTGAGGGTATTTGTGGTCTCTTAGGATAACGGCAGGAGCATTTTTTATCCCAAAATATAACGAAGGATATAAGTGGTTTATTTTGCATAGTTCAGGAGCAATTTTTTTCCATTTTCAAAATAAGAGAAGATCTTTTTTTAGGCTATTGAAAAAGTCATCTTTGACTACTATTTTGTAGGCTTACTCCTCTTTTCCTTTTTAACTATTCATAATCTACTTAAATTACTCGATTATCCAATTACGTTATTATTATTTTTCCAAAATAAGAGAAGATCTTTTTTTTTAGGTTATTGCAAAAAGTCATCTTTGACTACTTTTTTTGTAGGCCTACTCCTCTTTTTCCTTTTTAACCATCCATAATGTACATTCCTAAATTTAAAAGATTTGTTGTGAAAATAGCAAATCTCACAAGATTTTTTCTCCCTTTTTCAAATCTTCTATTTAAATAACTCTCTTTACTTTCTTCTTTCTCACATTACCTTTCCCCTCTCACATTTTTTGTTTGTTTTTTAGTTTTCCCACTTTCAAAAAGCTTTAATAAAATAGGTAACTCCACAAAATCCTTAGGAGTAATATGACCAATTAACAAGTCTATGAATTTCTTATCTCCAAATCAAACATTACGAGGATTTTGATTGGCATAACGATTCAATATATTTGGAATTTTTTCATCTCTTTGATCAGGAAAACATTATTGTTCATGATACAGAGGACGATCATAAGAATTTCTAATATGATTAAAGAAATAAGAAATTTGCACATATGTTGTTTAGTCATATTTGAAAGTGAATATAATGAGGCAAGTTATTTTTTTACTTTTTAGCATTAGATTGATTAGACATCTCTTATTAGTTTCTTTATATATATATATATATATATATATATGTTTGCATATAATTGTAGCTCAAAAAACTTAAAATTTTCAAGTTCTTGCAAACTATTGCAACATATAAAATAGATGGTGTTGATCATATGTTAATCAAATTGTGTTAAAATCAGTAAACCACAACTTAAGACACTTTTGAAGTCCTCCATAATTTTCACTTTTTAATTCTATATTTTCAGTTATGAAGTTTCTCACTCTTATTTCCTCTTTTCAAGTAAACAAGGGACAGATAGGGGGGACAATGGATGGCATTTTATATTACATGAAAATATAAAATGTTGGGCTCGTGCTGGCAAGGGCCATGTTCATTTAGTTTATTAATATACTATCTAGTGTGAGTGATCTTTTTATACCATCTAATGTGAGTGATCTTTTTATAATGTCCTAGATTTAAAATACTTCAAATACATGCAAACTACAACTTCATTAGTAGCAATGACACTTGAAACAAAAGGAAAAGTATAATTCAAAATCTTTGCCTAAAATAAGACGAACAAATCTTGTTGATACTTAGTTATGTTTGAGATATCACTAGAAATTATAGAAATTACCATGAGGTCAAACTCAATTATATTGAAAGCAAATGATGGTGATTCTTATGCACAATACTAATTATTAGCACCACATGATCTCAAGACATATTTCATCAATAAATTTTTAAAAATGCCAAAATAATTTTCATTTCTTGATGGATTTTGGTCTTCTTAATTTTGCAATTATTAATTTTATTTGTTGTACATGAGATACAATTCCAAGTTGTTATTAACTTCATAGCAATCAACATATGGTCCCTCTATAAAGACAACAATGAAAATTGCATGAGTTCATTTGGCCCCAATAGAATATTGAATTGAGCTCCGTGGCCTAAAGACACAATTTCATAATCTAAAGAAACCATCTTCATGGCCTAAAGATATCAAAGATATCATAATCTAAAGAAACCATCTCCATGGGCTAAAGACACAATTTCATTGCCTAATGACTTTACTTATGCGTATTATTGCATCCTATTTTTATCAAGGTTAGATAAAATGCAACCTATTATCCTCAAAAGAATTAATTATTGTATATATTCGCCGCCTAATTTTAAGAAAAATAAAAAAAGATATTTGCTTATTGACACGTATGATTCACTTTTTAGTCTATGAAAATCAGTTTAAAATCCAAGTAAGGATTTAAATTATTCTGAAGGAAAGGTGTCAGACATCCTTTAAAATTCAACAAAAGGTAATTTCTGACTAGAGTTAATTTATCAAAGTAGGAACAAGTAGAATTATGTTCTGCAAGTATAACAACTGTACGAAAAAATATATAAAAAATAGTGTAAAATATATGTATAACTTTAGATAAATACAAACAATGAAATCCATAAAAATCTTCAAACTTCTTTCGAGTATTGTCTTCAAACTAATTAAATCAATCAACTTCATCATTACAATCACCAACACCATTATCAGTTGCCACCATTATGACAGTTACCACGTACAATGTACAACACCAACCATCTCAATCGTCACAGCTATTACCACTATCATTACTAGTCAGTAACAATAACTATTACCACCACCACTGCCATTTCAAACTATTTCCACCATCAGTGACAAACATAAGTGTTTCATTCTCCTTTAATCAAATAGTGATTTTTATTATATTTTTAAAATTGAAAAAAATATTATTTTATTATTTTTTTAAATATCTTAAATGAAATTATATTTTGAGTAAAATAAGTAGAACCATTTAAGTAGGGTCCACTTGTTTCTTTCATTATCCCTTCGTTTCCGCGTTAAAGAAGAAGGACGACCGAAAGCACTGAACATTGAAGAATCTTTCTTCTTTGCTAATATTCACGCGTTTATTTCTCTCTCTATATATATTCTTACAGATTCCTTCATAAATTTCATCTTCTTTGATTTGTTGTTTGTTTGTTTGTTTAGATCTCTTTGAATTGTTAGGGTTGTTTCAATTTTTCTGCCATGGCTTCCAAGCGGATATTGAAGGAGCTTAAGGACCTTCAGAAAGATCCTCCTACTTCTTGTAGCGCTGGTAATCCTTTCTTCTGCTTAATTTATGTATTTATTTTTATGATTACAGAGTAGTATGTGTGTGTAGGGATTACGGAGTTTATGAGATTTGTAGTGTCTCAAATTTATTAGAATATTAACTTTAAAAAGTAGATTAATTATTTAGTGTTGGTATGAAATGGACATTATAGGGTGGGGTAAAAAGGATTCATTTAGCATGATCGTACATCCGATTAGGACGAGAACCTTGAGCTTCTTTTAAGGTTTGAATAATCCTCCTCCCTTTGAGCTACCTTTGGGGCGTGAGTTAGGTTCGAGGCTGATTTGTCATGGTATCAGAGCTAGACCTATTGGGTTCGTTGTAAGTGCCTTCGGATTGTGCGGGCGGGAGTGGGGGTGAATATGCTTGTGGTCCTTGAATGTCATGCTTGGACCTGATAAAGAATGTCTATATCCGGGCATGAGGGGGGAGTTGATGATAATGGTCCCACTTCGGACCGGGACGAGAACCCCCGACTCCTTATAAGACTTGAGTAATCTTCCTCCTTTTGAGTTATCTTTTAGGCTGTGAGTTAGGCTTAAGGACTAGTATGTCGTGGTATCAAAACCAGACCTATTGGGTCCAATCCTCTGCATTGTGCGGGGGTTGTGAATATGCTCCCGGTCTTTGAATGTCATGCTCCGACCGGATAAAGAATGTCTGGATCTGGACATGAAGGGGGAGTTAATGATGATGATTCCATCGGACGAGAACCTTTTCCTTCTTATAAGGCTTGGTTAATCATCCTCCCTTTGAGCTAGCTTTTGGGGTGTGAGTTAGGCGCAAGACCTCATTTGTCAGGCCCCAACTAATTTGTATTGATTATATATGTTTGTGATCTAATATATCCCTGTGTAAAGTTTTATTCTACTATTTTTGTTTTGTTATTTTCCTTTGGTTTCTAGTTGATTGCTGGTATCTCAATGCACATGGGTATATTGCTGTTTATAGGTATCTAATTTTATAATTGTGTTCACAATGGTGCCTAGAATATACATGATGAATTATGGTTGTGAATAATAACTAATAATCCTCATCCAAAAAGTTTGTGGGTTTCGGGATGCCTGATTATGCTCTTGGATCTACGAATCAACTGTTGAATAATGATCTCTTTGTCAAGTGTAAATTGTAAATACTTGATGCAACATGCCTAACAAACATGTGTTTACTTTTGTCGGGTTATGTTTTAAACTAGAAGAAAATGTAAGTTATTCAAAGAAGAGGAAATTTTGAAAGAAATGTAAGTCAAATAATCCGTTCTATGTTGTGGTTTTCTCTGTCGAATATATCCTTTTCTGTAAATGTGATACTTCAAACTATATAATTTAATCTCCATTTTTTTGGCCATCTACCTTATGTCTTGTGGTGATAACAATCTTAAGTTACCAATCATAGTTCCGGTTTTTGTGTCAAAGGCCGCCATCAGATCAACTAATACCGAAGTGTGTGGTTGTCTGATTTATATCTTCTTTTTAGAGGATGTGATGTGTATTATTGTATCTGTGTGGCAGTGTAGTACCGTGCGGATACTGGTTGGGTATTTGTAACTTGTAAACTTAGTTCAATAAGCCATCTTGCTTCAGTCAGTTGCATTCTAGCTCCAAAAGGGCTATTCTGACTCCGAGGGTCTAAGACCTTGTCTCTATTTGACTCCTTGTGGAATCAGGTTCCTTTACCTTTTCAAAATATGATGATATGGATGTTAGCTTTCTATCTTGTGCAGAGCAAAAATATCTTGGCAGACTACACTCTCTGATTTTAATAGAGATACTAAAGCTTTTCTAGTGGTTTTGGGTTGTCCATCATCTAAGCTTCTTTTAGGTTACTCTTTTAATAGTATTACAACACATGTCAAAAGCGAGAACCTGTGGTACGAAAAGATTTAAACGTGAAGGTTTTGTCTAATTCGTTTATCTTGACAGAACTTATATGAAGAGCTGATTAATTTGCCAGTAATTGCCTGATTGGTGGATTCATGTTTGAATATTATTTCATTATGCATTCTGTTCACTCCTCCAAGTTTCCTAGTGTTAGTACCTAATGTCATCTAGTCGACGCCTTTTGGGATCTTTCTATTTGAATCTGAGCCTTGGGATAATAGATAGTCCTTGTCAAGACGTCCTGCAGATGTGTCTTTGGCTGTGTTGTGATTCCTTGTTTGTGTGATGGAAATTATTGCATGCTACATTTTCCATTATAAGAGGGTGTAGTTTCTTTCAAGTCTAAGGGTAGTGTATCTTAGCAATGAACGTGTTCTTGCATTTGTTTTCTTAGGGCATACACTACGTCACTCATCATTTCATTTTTTTTAACGTACTAAACTTTTGGTGCAATGTTACAGGCCCCGTCGGAGAGGACATGTTTCACTGGCAAGCTACGATCATGGGCCCTCCAGATAGTCCTTATGCTGGGGGTGTATTTTTAGTCACTATTCATTTTCCTCCTGATTATCCATTTAAACCTCCTAAGGTAATGAAATGGTTGCAGATTTCTTTTGTGAGTTGATGTCTCCCTCGATTGATTTGTGCTATGAGCAGATACTTATTTATCTAGTTATGTTGGAGCATAATTTTGGATTGTTGAATGTTTCCGATGTAGCTTTTGATAAAAATATTAGAAGTTGGTAATTTGGTGCATACTTTTGGGCCATTTCCCACTGGAGCCCATAGGAAAAGTTAGTCTCTGTGGTTGACTGATCCTGTGTCACCGATGGAGCCTTTACTGGTTTAGTTATTTTAAGTTTCTTATATTTTTTGAGATGCTAAGATTTGGAAATTGATTTGTCATATTGTTAAGGTTTAAACATTAAAAAAGGGCACAACTATATTGAAGCTGGGTTGTTTTTTACATGTTTTTTTTTTCTTTGATTTTTTTGTTTCCAGATAAGGCGATGAAAGAGGTCCTCTTGTTCATTCTTATCAATTCTAGAGTTAAGCTAACTAAAATTTTGTTGAGAATATATTTGGTAACTCCAGATAAACATCTCATATATAAACATCGTGTGAAACAATAGGATGATTTTTTCTTAAGAAATAACAATAGGATGGTCAATTTGGGCTTCAGTACATCTTGTACTGTTTCTTGGAGTGAATTATTGTTTATATTTTTAGCTTGTTAATTGTATTGTCCAAGTAGATGTGAATGTCTTTAATCTGTGGTTAAATATTTGCAGGTTGCTTTTAGGACAAAAGTTTTCCATCCAAATATTAATAGCAATGGCAGTATATGCTTGGACATATTGAAGGAGCAATGGAGCCCCGCCTTGACTATTTCCAAGGTTCCTTCTTACCTTACAAACCTAGCTTTTTAAAAAAATAATGAGCAAATTTAAGGTTGATACAGTTCAATACTATCTACCTAAACCCTTCAGCTGGATTTTGCTAAGAATATATTCCTGTCTTAATTAGTTGTTCCGATGGAATCATGCTTTTCTACAAAATGGAATCTTGCCATGTTAAACTTTCACAATGTTTGTGTACATTGGTTATGTTTCTTAAGGTGGGAAATGTTTCTGTATTATCTTCAGGTTTTGCTTTCAATCTGCTCACTCTTGACGGATCCAAACCCCGATGATCCCCTGGTGCCTGAGATTGCTCATATGTACAAGACAGACAGGGCAAAATACGAATCAACTGCCCGGAGTTGGACCCAGAAGTATGCTATGGGTTAAAACATTTCCTATGAGTGCTTGAATTTGTGTAAAAAGAATGAATGTGTCTGTCTCTGTCCTCTACCTTCCATCAACACAAGTGTAGAATAGCAATTAAACAAAGCCTCTGGAGGACAGGCGATGCTTTGAATTTGATAATATAGATATATATACTAATCTTTGAAGAAATCTGGGAAGTGTTTGTTTATCTGGTTTAGGATTTGTAACATTTGGTTTCACCAATCTATTTCATGTAAAACTGTTCACTACTTGTCTTTATAAATTCCATACCGTCTTCATTATTTTGGATATCTATTATAAGTTCAAAAGTTTTGAATTGAAGCCTGAAATATTCCTCGTTATCTCCTGTATTTCAGTTATCACATTAGTTGGTTATGGTTGTTGCCCCTCTTTGGTATGTTATGTTATGTTTCCCTTATTATTTTCATGTCCTATTTACTACTGTATTGTTTTGTTAGCTGCTCTGTTGTTTGTTACTCGAGTCGAGGGTTTTTTGGAAATAGCCTCAATACATCCTTGAGGTAGTTTAAATTCGGAATCTGTCTCTAATGACACTTTACAAACATTAATCATTGAACCATGCATCTTAGCTAGTTGTTTCCCTTTAATTTTATGATAAGTTGGCATCTTGGAGGACCACCATCCAACCATACATGGTTAGTGAGACATGAATAATCTATATACTCACCGGTCTTCTTTAAAATTTGCCCCTGGGAGATGAACTCGACTTAGAAGATCAAAGAACTAGATTAACCTATTGTAAATAAGGAATTTCAAACTTGAAACCTCTATTATGAAAGTCCTCATTCTTTCTCTATTCAAAAATGTGAACTCTCTTGAATTGAGAACTAGATTAACTGCTAAACCAATCACACCTTTTTATTGAAATTATTTGAGATACCTCTTGATGGAAGTAGGAGAAGGAGCAACAACAAACACAATATATATATAAATATATAATTTCATGTCATTACCAATAATACATTAAAAGATTTGTTAATACAACCCATGTTTGAACTTTCTAATTCCCACTTACATTGTAAACTAAAAGATAAAAAAAATATAAATAAATTTAGACCTAATTTAAAATAATATTTCAGAGAGGAATTTAAAAGAAGGTGTAGGCAGAAGCATCCATAGGGTGAATAAGATAGGTAAGAACTAAAGCCAGCAACATCAACACATATGCAATTCCTTGATCAATTGTTGTTCCTGCAAATTGTAAACGATTTCAAAATAATGCTACTATCAACTTTGAGTTATGACTCAAGTTTAACTTTTATATACTAACAATATTAATTAGAACTTTTACGCTATCATATTTTGTAACAGTATGATTCAATGCTTTAAAATTTGTCGGTAATCCTTAGCTATTCTGTCACTAAAAGACTTCTAGGTAATTAAATTTTCTTATAAGTGTCTACTAAATGAGATTAACCTAAAATTTTTGTTATTTAGCTACGAAATTTTGTCAGTATGATTGAAAAAATGAGAGTAGTGGAACATACCATCACTGGTTGGTGCAGGAGCAGGTGCAAACTCTTGAGCTTGTGTAAAGGGAATAATAGTGGCCAATGCCACAACAAAGATGGTCAATTCAATTACAACAATTCTAGACATTGCCATTATCACAAAAAATCAAAATCAAGATTGACCCTTCCTTGGCACCTAAGAAAATTAAAAAGATGAAAATTAAAGATTGGTTGGGGTAATTGATACTGGAGAGGAAAGAGGTTTATATATATGTAAAAATATTGAACTATATATTATATTATAAATATAAATATTTCTTTAATGTAAATTATATTATTTTTCTTTGGTACCGGCGGTCCATTCTTGAATTATATGGGGTCTATCATATAGTATGATGCTTTGTAAACCATGTGCCGCCTACTTCTCTCCACTCTATCAAACTTTGTCTTTTTTATTCCTTTTCCATATAAAGTGTCCCTCTTATCATTTATTTTGTGTTCGTTTGTGTCAAATACGATATTTAAAAAAAAAGATATATATAATGATGTTTACATTTGATGTTTTATGTGATAAAATATGTGATTGAGCTATGAAGACAAGTTTTATAGAGTGAAACTCAGAACAGATATGTTTTACGGGATTGGGCACCAACTAAATCAAAAAAATATATTTCCTCTGTCTCAATTTATGTGATTTAATTTTCTTTTCAGTCAGTCTTAAAAAAGAATTACACATTTCTATATTAAGTATTTAACTACAAAATTTCTATTTTACCCTTAATAAAATGATTTACAGCCACACAAATTTCTCATTCATTTTGGACCATAAGTTTTAAAAGTCTTTCTTTCTTTCTTAAACTTCGTGCGAGTCAAACTATCTCACATAAAATGAAACAGAGGAAGTAGATAATAGAAACAAGGATTCTTAGATAAATATGCTGGAATACTAGAAGAGACAAGATTAGGAATGACGATATGCCAATCAAGGCTGGAGTGACTTTCTAGGTGGACAAGATGAGGAATATGAGATTGAGATGGTTTGGACATGTGAAGAGGAGGAGTGTTGATGTACTAATGAGGATATGCGAGAGGTGGGCAGTGATCCATAGGTCTAAGGAGAGGTAAAGGTGAAGAAATAATTAAGAGATAATTAGACAGGACATAACACATCTTCAGCTTGAGAAAAGAATTAGAGAGAGATAATTACATGACATAACACGTCTTAAGCTCGAAAAAGAATTAGTAACTTTACACGTCTTCTCATTTTTTCTTTCCGGTAAAAAATGAATCTTTATATTAAGTGGATCCAAATAAGTCACATTATTAAGAGTAAATTAGAGTGTTCATTTAGAATAGTTTTCGATAAATATGTCAATATTTTTATTGAAATACATTGAAAATAAAATATGTCGTAAAAATTAGGACAGATGGACTAATTGATTAGACACCCAATTTAAATCATTGGTATCAATAAAAATTGATTAGACACACAATTTAAAATATTGGTATCAATAAAATAAGTAATGTTTGAAGTAATGATTCAAAGTTAGCTTAATAACAGAACATCTTCAATAATTAAATTCGAATATTTGATGAATTTATATCATTGGAGAGCTTGAAAAATTGTTTTAAAAAAGATGAAATTATGTGTTTTCTTTTATTTTTGTTAACAAGGAAGATTTTTTTATAAATGTCAATTGAGTAGTAGCAACTTTAGGGATGTGTATACAGAGAAAAATAAATTTCAATTTTTTTTTACTAGTTGAGGTTAGGTTAAGGTATTTATATATTATGAGTAAATTAAACTCACAATTGTTAGTTTGAAAGACTAGAAATTATAGTCGTTGACGATTCATTATTTTTAACGTCTTTAATTTAATTTAGTAGGATAGGGCAGAAATGTAATGAAATAGGGGGATGAGTCTATTTGTCACATGTATTATTATGTTTATTTTATATTATTACATTATGTGTGAAACTATTACAAGATTACCATGAATTCCAACAAAAAAAATCTTCTTTATCAACTCTATTGCATTGACTAGAGCCGTCAAAACGGGCTTAGCCTATAGGGCCGGCCCAACCCAACCCGTTATTGGGGAAGGGTTGGGATAGGATTTTTCAAGCCCATTTAAAACTAAGGCTTCTAAGTCTGGTCCATATAAGCCCTTAGCCCTTGAGGCTTGATCGGGGACGGGCCGGGGTCAGCCCATGGGACAAAACTTTTTATTTAATGATAACGTACAATAATCTCACTAGTATATAATCTAATTACTTAAATACACGCTATGTTGTAATATTATGAATCTTACCAGATTTTGGTACGTCCAATACATGTATCTCGAAATATATGGAGTCAAAATTAGGTTAATTTGTTCTAGATACACTCTATCAAAGTAGAATCGCATGTATATAAGATACATAGACAAATATCGCGCCTTCACCTCTCTCCCATCTTGCTTGTCACTCTCTTATCTCGCTTGCATATCTGGTATGCGAGATACATGTTAATTACACTAGATTTTTTGCTAGTGTTATTGAAACAACACCATTGTTTGCCATATTTGATTTTAAAATCTTCTCATTTTCTTGATGTTATAGAATTATAAGTTTGAAAAGAAAAAAAAAAGGGCTAGCCCGCCCCAACCCTCGGCCCTTCTAGGGTTGGGCTGTGTTGAGCATTTTCAGGCCCTACCAAATGAAGGGCCGGCCCTTTCTAGCCCTTCAAATTCAATGGTCGGGGAGGCTTGGGTCGGGTGGGGCTGGGCCAACCCTTTTTGACAGCTCTAGCAATGACAAAGTAATAAAGTTTAATTGCATCTATAAACAAATAAAATATATATACATATATATAAATAAAAAAAATCATGTCAAATAATTTTATTTTCTTTGGAAAATCTTAGTAGCTAGTTGGTCAGCTGACTATTTGAACTCCCACTTATTAGTGAGAGTATGATTCCCACATTATAATTTCCTTTCAATTTCTCGAAAATTTTATTTTTTAAATATATTATAATGACCTGATTTCGTCGTTAGAGAAAAGACAATGGAGAAAGAATTGGGGTCAGAAAAATTTGTTGTAGTAACTTGGAATTTTCCAATCTAGTCTAGATTTGGACGAAATCTGGTAAAAATAGGGTGACTTATTTATGATTTTGATTACATGAGTAGTTAGATAAGTCGTTAAGAAATCTGTACAATTTTACATAATTGAATTTGGATGAGTAGAACTCTCAAAATCAATCTTAGCGTGAACGGTATTTTCTGAGCGTCGTTGGTTAAAGGTGTGTTGTGAAATGGGGGTCTTGAAATTATTAAAATAGCTCATTGTTCCGTGCAAGCTGTTGGGGTGGGATTTCTGCGGCTAGGGCGGGGCCGCTGTAGCGGGATGAGGACCGCTGTGGTGGGTCCAACGCGACTTAAGGTCGTAAATAAACCCCAAAATGTCTTTATTCTACACTTTTCAAATTTTAGAGCTAAGGAACTAACCCCATGCGATTCTTGACAATTTTCCACCATTCTTGAGGCTAAAGGTAAGATTTTAACTCCCCAAATCCGTTTTTCGATCTATAGAACGTAATCTAATGGGTAATTATCGATGGGGGAGGGTTTTGATCTTGAATCTATGGTGGAGACAACCCTATTTTGGGTACTTGGGGATTATGGGTATGATCTAGGGTTTATAGAATTGTTAGCAATTCAGGTAATTAGTGATTGTTTATTGATTCTTGTGTTATTATGATTGTTTATAGACCAAGAACAAGCACAACGAATCCAAAAATGGAAGGATCAAGTTTCTTAGGGTTTCGAGCTTGTTTCGAGGTAGGTGATGGTTGTGATTTCATGTTGGTGTGATATATGTTTATAATTGCTTCATTATAATACATGTATGTATGAAAATGTTGCACTATTGATCACACTACTTGTGGATGAGGATAATTGAATAATTGTATGCCATGAATCACCCTTTGTTGTATGATTGTGAGAATATACATTGTGATTGTGATTATGGTTTGTTGAATGGATTGGGTGTTGCGTTCCGACAGACTAACTTAGATCAATTGCCCCGTTTCGACATAAATATGGGATCGGTTGCCACGTTCCGACATAAATATTGGATCTGGTACCACGTTTCGGTATGCTAACAGTTTGGGTATGGGTTTCATAAGAGGACCATTGAATTGGGTTTTGTGAAAGGACCATTGAATTGTGTTGTGTATCTACTTGTGATAATTTCTTTCATAACTAATGATGATTGACATTGGAAGACTGTATGTTGCACTAAATTGATAACCAATGGGAATATGTGTGTGATAATGTTGAAACGATGTAAAAGGTTTCTAAAGTATGTACTTCGTTGAGTTGACCGGGAGGTAGACAATGATTGTCCTAGCTAAATGGATTTTCTTAAATGCTTGTGTTATAGATGGGAACCTTTGGGGGAAATTGGGAAAGAAAAGAACCCCAGAAAAATTATTGGCAGGGATGTTGTTTCCATTATGACCGTTGGGGCAGGATTTTCTCGCCGAGGCGAGACCGCCAATACAGGATTTCTCTTGCCAGAACGGGACAAGGTGAGACAAAATCTTTGCCCAGTCTCCCCTGTTTTCCCCTAGTCACAATTATGGACCCCGAATTGCACTTGAACTAACCCCCGCGATCTAATTCAGTATTCAGCAATCGAATATAAATTATTAGGTGTATTAAAATTATGGAGAACCTGGGCATATGAGGAGGAAATCAGCGAGGCCGTGGAGGCCGAGAAAATGGTAATGCAGATAGATGAGTATTATAGCCAGGTAAGAAGTTGCCCTTCAAGAGGACAAGGCTCAATTATATGCTTTTCCGGGCAAGACCGAGTTTGAGATGTGTGATGCAGTGGTCACTAGTGCTACTCTTGTCTGTGACCGGATGGCTATTGTTTTGTGCGATTTGGGTTCTACTTATTCGTATGTGTCAGTTCAATTGCCTCGAGATTGATGTGGTTTGTGTAGGCTAGGGCTGGCAAGGGGACGGGGACGGGGACGGGACGAAGGGGGACGAGACGGAATGGGGGACCAATTGGCCGGGATTTTGGGGGGACCGGGATTGGGGGGACAAAAATTCGTCCCATCCCGTCCCACTATATATATGGGATGGGACGGGACGGGACGTGGGATTTTTTTTTTATATGTTTATTTATTTGTATTGAAATTATATGTTATTGACTAGCATTTTTGGTTTATTTAGTTTTCAATAACATTTTTAGCTAATAAAAAATGCTTAAGTTTTCAAATTTCAAATTTCAACTTTCAAATTTCAAGTTTCAAGTTTCAAATTTCAAATTTGAGAAGTTCAAATTTTTATTTTAAATATTTTAAAAGAATTTAACTTGAAATAGTGATATAGTCTTTTGTTTTGACTTTTGATTTAATACAAAAAAATAATAATATTAGAAGTTACAATTTACAAATATTAGTGGAGTAACTAATCTATGCAGCCACCTTCTAGGAAGGGTTCTGTTTCAATAAGTTCTCATATGTAAAACTAATATTTGTTACAAATATTAGATGAGTAACTAATTTACGCAGCCACCTTCTAGGAAGGGTTCTGTTTCAATTAGTTCTCGGATGTAATCTAATATTTGTATTCTCCTTTAAAATTTAATTCTAATTGTCGCATCATATCGACGGTAACATCCTCCGGTGTTGGCAAACTTGCTAGAAACTCTTGTGACTCTAA
>JAJOOR010010017.1:0-27138 GCA_036250505.1 Solanum acaule | reverse complement strand
CTTCCCCCCCCCCCCCCCCTAAAAAAAACACTTATGACTTGAAGAAGAAGAAATTGATGAACAAGATAACTTCGACATTGGAACTTGATGATTAAGAATAAATCAATGAAGAAGAGATATATTCTGATGAGCAACTCCAACTTAATGATGAAGATATAGAATAGAGGAGAAATAAGAGAAAAAGGGGAGAAATTAGGGTTAAAAGAGGAAGAAGAGCGTTGGTGGGTGGTTCAGGGATCCACATCAGCGCCTTCAAAACGTCTTCACGCGCTCAAGCGACGTGAGATCACATTTTGTGCCACATCAGCCCACAGTGTTTAAAAGGAACAAATTATGGGTGGTTCAAGGATTCAATAGGAAAATGACGTAGTTGAGGTAGCTGAGGGGAAAAATCCAACAAGTTTAGGGACCTGTTTATGAGTTCCGCCTAAAACTTGTATAAAATTGAACAAGTAGACACACATGTCCTATGTGGCATAATACATGTAGGATGCCACATAGAACACAAATTTTTCATGTAGAACGCCAAATAGGATGATTATGTCTATTTATTCAATTTTATATAAATTTAAATGTTTACTTGTGCAAACTCAAAGTTGAAGGGCGTAGATACCAGCTCAAGTCAAATTAAAAAATATATTTATATATTACTGTTTTGTATGTAATGTGATGAGTTAGTTTGACACCAATTTAGCTTATCAAGTGAAACATAAAGTATTCAAAGTTCAATGTACTTGAGTATGCAAGTGGTATTATTTTAAAAACAAGTTGAACCACTTGACAGTTTGATTATTAATAATAAAGTAAAAGTTGCAACTGTTAATTAAGTTAAACTCATTCCAGAGAAAAAATAATAATTTAAAAATCAATATATTAATTAAGACACTCACAGGCAAGATGTAATGGGAAGACTTACATAATATGGTGTTCAGATGTTGGGATTTTGTTTAATTAAAAGCTGACAACTTGGGCAACTTAGTTGTGCCTTATTTTTTGTTATTAAAATAAATCCAGAGGTTTTGTTGTGATTATGTTCTAATTACTCCTTCCGTCCCATATTAGTTGTCTATCTGACTAAATTAAGAAAACATTAATTAATTTTTTTCCTATATTACCCTTGCAATTGATTCGTTTTTAAATTGTTCACATTTGTTTGTAAAATTCCCAAGAAGTTTTTTAGCGGATGAATTAATAAAATTATCTTTTTATTTATGATTTTTTAATATACGTGAAAAAAAGAAAAATGATCAACTAATATAATAAAAAAGGAGTATAAACTATTAAATAATTGCTTCTTCCAACAACTTTAAAAATGGAAGAGGTTAAGGTTGGCACCACCAAATGTTTTACCAGTTACTAATGTTTTATTTAGTAGTAAAATTTTATTAAACACCATGATCTGATGCAGCCACGTGAGCATTATAATATGAAATAACTTTACTTTATGTTTGTTCATTTATTTTTTTACTTTACTTAATCACCTTTCTCTGTTTAGCAATGTACTTATGCAATTGATAGCTCCTAATAACTTCATGTGGTATAATTTGAGCCAAACCATTCTGTTGTCTCAGTTTACTGATACTCAAACGTGAAAAACAATGGTTCGTACACGATCGATATTTACATCAAATCAAGCATTTTAACTAGTATTATTGTAAATTAAATGTGAACACTATTAAAAGAATACTATTTCTCACTGAAAAATATTAAATGTTATTACTACAAATATTTTGATTAAATCGGTTTGAAAAGAAAAAAAAAGTAATTGTTTCATATGAAAAAACTAGGAAACTTTCAACTATTTCAATAAGAAAGTGTTTCCACCATACATTTTTCTAATGATCTGATTCGCTGAAAAATGAATGGGAAAATCATGTTTTATGCCTTATTAATTAGTGGTAGGGAAAAACTTTGTTTCTAATAGTTGAATACATATGACTTATCTATAATTAAATGACAAAAGTTCATACAAAACATATGGCCTTTTAGGCCAATTCAAATTTTAGATTTGGGTTATATTGAACAAACTAATGAATTGGTAAATAAGATAGATTGCAAGAAACAAATCAAACAGTATCATGATAAGTGAAAACCAGCCCAAAGCAGCAACTAAGCAAGTGAAATTTCATTTGTAATTTGGGCTATGGCCCATATTAGAAGTATCAAAATGGCTCCAATACGTCCGCTGCCAGATTGGTATTCATTTTTGAGGAAAATTCAAAAATAGCTAAGACTAGAAACATGCAAAATAGATATAGTTTGCTTAATTATAATTTGTAGCTATATGTTATAAGAGGAGAGAGGCAAGCGAGATTGGGAGAGGGAGGAAAGAAGAGAGCAAGAGAGGGCAGAGAAGGAGGGAGGAGAATTGTCTTTCTATATCTACTGAATGATTGTATATATGTAAGTAGTATGTTTATGTATTAATGATTGTATTTGTATATATGGTGATAATTGTATATATATATATATATATAATTAGTATGTATATGTATTAAGGAATACAATTGTATTAATGAATACAATTTGTATCCAAATACAATTTGTATCAATAAATATATTGTATCAGTGAATACAATTGTATCAAGTTCAACATTTGTATTCGTATAATTGATTGTTATCACTTATATCAATTGCATTAACGAATATAATTTGTATCTGAATACAATTGTATCAATGTTATATCAAGTTAAACATTTGTATTTGTATATTGATTTTATATCATTTGTATCAATGTTGTATCAGCAAATACATATGTATTTTGTGTCACTAGAGAGGATTTGCATAGCTAACACTTATCATTTGTAAATTTGATTATCATTTGCATTTAATTTGTATTGAGAAAGAGAGAAGACAGAGAAAGGCAAGAGGGTCAAAGAGGGGGCAGGTAAAGGAGAGAGGAGAGCGAGAGATGACAAAGAGAGAGAGGAGAAAGGCGAGCAAGAGTGCAAAGAGAGAGAGGAGAAAGGTGAGCAAGAGTGCAAAGAGAGGAGAGAGCTGATGGACAAAGGGAGAGAGGAAGAGATGAGAAAAAAACAGCAACAAAATCCTAACTATAGCTACAAATCGTAATTCTTTCAAATTATAGTGGTGTATTGTAAAATGTAAATACATATCACATGCTTGCCTATTTACGTAATTTTATCCTCATTCTTACATATGTTGTAAAAATATATTTAAAAAATTAGGTTTAGGACTAGACAAAGGACATACGTGCTCTTGTAATAAAAAAAGGCATATTACAAGCTTCGGAACAAGCTATGTTGGAGTCAACAGAGAAATCAAAACAATCTGGTATAGTTTATGAGTAACCCAATAAGACAGATACATTGAATATAGAGTAAAATTTTATCGATTTATTGACTTGTACATTATCATTTTGAGATGTGATTTTTTCTTTTGCTTCTATAATATTGAAATCATAAAATAAAGAGAGAGGTATTATCAGTGTCATGAAATAAACAAAGAAGAGGTGGATAAAAGAAAAAATAGAATAAGTTTGGATGAGGTATCATGAATGGAAAAATAAAATCATGACAACCCGATAGAGTTTATGAGTTATCCATCACGTTCCAAAATGAAAAGAGATATGACACAACACCAATAACCTGCCAATTTGTACTAAGCAACTCAATTTAACGTAGTAATTACCAACCTCACCCATATATCTCAATTTATTAATTAATTTATTTTATGAAAATAAATATCTTTTGACAATGTAGTATAAAATAAAACAATTTCCTTTTAATTAAAATGTATAGAATAACAATCGACCCTTATAATTAATGACCATATATTCTCCTTAAATAATAAAAATATGAGTTCTCTATAGAGTCACATGAATATTTATAACTCAAATATTATTCGATATTATTTTTAAAGCCTTTTAAAAATGAATAAGAACATAGTTATGGGCTTAAGCAAACTATAGAAAAGAATGGAATACTTACGATTTAAAGTGGGTTCACCAAATAATAGAGATCTGAATTGTTCAGCACCAAACCTACTCTTTAAGTCTAACGTCATGAAAATGATGTATAAATATTGAATATTTAGGATGTCGAAATATTCATGTAAAGGATAACTAAAAATAAATAATGCGGAAACTGAGACTGATAGTTATATGAAGTCTAAATCACAAAAACTTAATACTAAAAAGGGAGTTCATCGGAACATGACATAAAGTTGAGAAGTAACATATATATGACTGAAAGTCTCTATTGTTGAGACAAATTCCCCAAATAACTCTAACTGAAATAAAATATTGAGGTTTTCCTCATACTCACCAAAGCGCTACTGATGAGGTTAGGTTGTACTAATCGTGAGCTGCATGCTAAACATTCACTTATATTATAAAACAAACAATATGGCGCAAAGACTATATATATAAGGTCATTGCTTTAAATATACTGAGTGAGATATGCATCACAAGTTTAATAAACTGAACAAGATAAATCTGAAAAATTGAATTGATACATGAACTGATGTAATGAAAGCAACATGTAATTGGTGAATACTGAACTGAAGTAATATCTAGGAATCTGGATAATGGGAGATACTGACGAGGTACCACAAAACTCATAATATGCACCCACAAGGGTTACATAGTGGCAGATAATTCTGCTACTTAGGGATCGCTGTTAAAGGTCTCAGTTGACGCTGACGATAAACCTTCATCCTAATAGTCTGCCCAATGCTAACTAACACTAATTTATGCTAATCTCAGTTATAAATTATTGCAAAATTATGAGATTTATTCCAAAAATAAATTGAAAATATAACTACATACATGGATGTAATATTTTTATGTTGGATAGCATATTTTTTTGGGAAATCCTTATTCTTTTTAATCACCGTGTTAGTTTTAATTTTTACACATTATTTATAATGTACTCTCTCCGTTCCATATTAGTTGATCATTATACTAAAAATAGTTGTACCATATTAATTGTCCACCTTACTAAATCAAGAAGCCCTAATTAATTTTTTTCTTATATCACCCTTTCAATTAATTCTTTTTGAAAGTATTCATATTTGTTTGTAAAATTCTCAAGAAATTTTTTTAAGGGGTGACTTAGTAAAATTATCTTTTTATTTATGATTTATTAAGCTCTATATAAAATAAAAAATGATCAACTAATATGGAGGAAGGAGTAAACACATTTTTCCATAGTTCCGCCTTGATTATTGACTCACATGAATATTCATAACTCATAAGTATGAATTTGGACCAACAATTGTACTTTGTTGATAAAGAAGAGTGGAGAAAAAGATGAAAGGGTTGAAAAATACTTCCTCTGTCTTTATTTATTTGTCTATATTTTACTTGACATATCTATTAAGAAAATAATAATTGATATACGAGTTTACCATTTTACCCATATTAATTGATAGAATTTCAAAATCAATTTACTCATTAAAGAGGTTCTACCTTTTTCAAAAATATTAACTCTCTAAATAAATTGAGGATATACTACTTCCGTCCACTTTTAATTGTCATAGTTTCCTTTTTTAGAGTCAAATGATAATAACTTTGACTAACATTTTAGGAAAAATGCATAAGTACCCCCCAACCTATGCCCAAAATCTCTGAGACACACCTAACCTTTACTAAGGTCCTATTACCCCCCGAACTTATTTTATACTCCCTCTGTTTCAAAAAGAATGGCCTAGTTTGACTTGTCACGGAGTTTAAGAAAATAAAGAAGACTTTTGAATCTCGTGGTCCTAAATTAAAGTTATGTCAAATGTACAAAATTGCTCTTTAATCTTGTTGCCTTAAACATGCCACGTGGAAAGTTAAAGTTACAATGTTGCCAAAAAAGGAAAGGGGCCATTCTTTTTGAAACAGACTAAAAAGGAAATAGGGTCATTCTTTTTGAAACGGAAGGAGTATATAATTTTCTACCCCTTTTCGGTCTACGTGACACTATTTTGTGGGCCCAACGAGTGTTGACAATTTTTTCAAGGATAGTGCCACGTAGGCCGAAAAGGGGTAGAAAATTATATATAAAATAAGTTCGGGGGGTAATAGGACCTTAGTAAAGGTTAGGTGTGTCTCAGGAATTTTGGGCATAGGCTGGGGGGTACTTATGCATTTTCCCAACATTTTATTATGTATTTTTTCATCATTTTGATATGCAATAATTTGGAATTTATAGTAATTTTCGTATAATTTTTGAATGTCTAAATTTTTTTGTTTAAAATATTGAATTAATGTAATCTAATTTAACTTTAAAAATTAGTCAAATTGACTTTCAAAAAGCGCAACATAATAATCGAAAATTGACAGATGAAATAATAAATAAAAAAATATTATATTTTTTTGATTTGTGAAATATAATAAGTAAAAAGGAACACATAAAAAATTATATATTGTGCATTTGTCATTTCAATATTGCATCAATTTCAGTCCAAAGGATTCAACAAAGTAATGAAAAGCACACGTAAAAGAATAATTCTTAGTAATTATTGTTTGAAATCATCATCATTTATTTGGCATCTCTTTCAATTATACACACTTTTCCCTAGACTCCAAAATCAAATCATTACTCACCGCTTAATCATTCATGCACCTTTACTCAACTATTACATCATTTTAACTATCTATTCTACTCTACCAATTCACTAATACATTGATGTTAGATATAAAGCAGGCTTTGTTAATTCAATTAACATCATTTCTTTTAAATATATTATATGTATGCAAAAACAAAAATAATTCGAAAGGTTGAATATATCAATAGTGCCTTAAGTTCGCCATCGAATATCATTTAGACATTCAAATTATAGTTTATTTTGATTCAATATTTTAACATATGATATATAAAGGAGTCTTGTTAGATATTTTTAATATCTTCTTTAATTATATATATCAGTCTCAATAAAATGTAAAATTTCCAGCTTATTTCAATTAATTTTGATGTGTATAATTAAAAGAGAAGACATGCATTTCTATGTCATTAACTTCTTTACCGTTTGATACAACACACACAAAATTTTTAATTTTAATTTTAATTTTCTTTTTGCATTCCACACTTCCTCTTTTTTATATTTATCATATTTATACACTAAAGAATAAAGGAAAAAAATAAAATAAGAATAAGAAACTCAAATAATAATAAGCAAATAGATCTATAAGCATAGATTAAGGCAGTAGTATAGCTATAGCCACCCCAGAAAATTACGTTGTATATATGTCAAATTCTATATTTAAATGATATATATATATTTAAAGTTGGACACACTTGACAAAAATTATGCCTTTGATGAAGTGGTAATAGGTGTCCATTTGAATGAAGGAGTGTCCTAGCTAGGTTTGAACCTGTAATATCATAATATTTTTTTGTTTTATTTTGACAGTCACACACCATTATTCTTAGACACCTTTAATAAAATTTCTGACATATTTTTTTATTTTATTTTATCAGTCACACACCATTATTCTTGGACATCCTTAATAAAATTTCTGACTCCGCCACTAAATTAAAGTCTTAAGGATCAACCTATCCTTTTATAGATAATCAACCTTGCCAGTTAAAAATAAATTCAAAACATATTTTCCACAATATTTTGACTTGCTTCCCAAGTTCATTTTCTAGTCAAGTAATTTAGCCCACATGAATTAGTTATTAGACCCTACCCAAATAAAAAAAGCTCTGTCAGAAACACTTAGCAGTAAATCTCAAAGATAATTAATTAGTAGTGTTCAAGAAAAGCATGGGTTAGATAATCATCTAATTAATCTCAAAGATGATGGAGTGGATTTTTGAAATATAAAGATGAGTTATGAGTAGTAGAGTCATGGGTAGGATGATAGCACAAAGCATGGTCATGTGGAATTATCTCACTGGGCACACAAAGTGGACTCATAATTAATTATCATCATTTTTAGTTACAACCCAGCAATAATTCACTATGCATAATAATTTTTATATAACTCATTGATGGTTTGTCAGTGACATACTATGATACTAATATAGTTACATTGGTCCCATTGTTTCACAATCTAACTTTGAACTATAGTAACTATATCTACTTTCTTTTCACCATATTACTTGTCATATTTATTATTTATATATTTTTTTAAGAAGTTATGTTGCTGAAAATTATATTCTTATTTATTATCTTTAATTATTTAAAATGTTTATTTCTTTTCAACAAATATTATTTCTCTAATCTCTCTTCAATGAATAAAAAGAGCATCAATCTAAGAAATCATAATATTAGAGTATGTGTATATATTATATCACTTCAATTTTTCTATGTTAATTAGTTAATATTTATTACTTTTAGAATAATTATTACTAAGAGTAAAATAGAAAAAATATGCTCAAATATATTTTGATTTTTCTAAAATGACAATTATTTGAACTATTTATTTTTAATAAGAAAACAAGTCTAGAGGAGTAGTATATACTCTCTCTATTTCATATTAACTGCATTTTTTAGGCTTTTTTCATTTTTCAAAATAATTGAATTGTTCAAAGTTCAAGATGGATATTTGAAATTTTTTTCATATTTGCCTTTTCATTTATTGAAGTTTTATATTTTTTATGAGATAAATTATATTACTTACAAAATTATATTTACGATTTCACAAAGGATAATAATATAAATTATGATTTAAATTATGTCTTTAAATATTTTTCTTGATATGTGTGTATTCATGTCTCACAAATTCAGTTAATATAAAATAGAGGGAGTAGTATACATGTAACAATTCCAAGCTTTATATAATTATATTATTATTGAGCGATTGTGCTTTCTAAATCCGAAGGTTGTTTAATAATAGTACCGAAAGTTAATAGTGTTCTCCATTTCCACTCCTTACCTCGGTTTAAATATGTAATTTTAATGATTAGCACAAAGAATTTAGATTATGAAAGATTCTGGTGAAATGATAAATACTTCTTAATTTTTAAAGAGTTGCGAGCTTGAGGCTATTTCAGCCTGATTTTGGAGATAGTTTTATGTAACAAGTTTCCGAATCAAAGATATTAATTGTTAGAGTGGGTAAAAGTCTCAGACATTAGTTAGGGAATGAACTAGTGCTCTACTTATATGGATTTGGGGAATTCTCCTCTCATGAGCTAGATTTTGAGGTTAAATTAGGTCAGGTCAATGACGTAGCCAGAAAATTCACAAAGGGTGTCCAAGAATCGAATAGGTAAATAAAAATAATTTAATGAATGGGTGCACTAAAATTTTGTAAATCAAACTATGTAACATTAATGATTAAATTTCTTAATTAAAAGATATACCAAAAAAATTTAAAGTGAAACTTCATAATATTTAGCTTTAATATTCATGTTCATTTAATAGGAAGTGAATGGACAAATAAAAAAACGAAGAGAAAATTTAGTTTAGAATGAAATCTCTTTTATGCTTCAAGATTTCGCGAACCTTTGATGACTAACAACGAGACATGAAAAATAAAAAGTAGAATTAAACGAGCTTTATTAACAGAAATTTTATATGGAGCCTTTATCACTTTTAATAGCTTTATAGAAAAAATAAATAAATAGGATTTGCTTATTAAATTTAAATTAAATAATTACTTTTGAATTTTATTTAAATTTTTAAGGAAAAACAAAATCAAAAATCACATCAATTGGCTACTAAACTTTACTTTCCCTTAATTTTTTATGTTGCGAGTCTCTAATTTAAGATAATTTAATAGATAATATTATTTTTGAATTATTTTAAAAATAAAAGATCTATTAATTATGATTTAGAAGTTAATTAGGGTTTTTTGAAAATGTGAAAAAAAGTGTAGTTCAGGGGAATCGAACCCGCACGTAACTGGTTGCAAAGGCCACAACTTTGGCTGAGTAATAAAAATCCACTAGGCTAAGAAATTTTATTGTTCAAGGGTGTCCAAACTGTCTTATTTAACCATTTAAAGTATTATTTTACTTATATATACGGTGTACTTTTCCGACGAAGGGTGTCCAATTGAACACCCTCAGCCTAGTGTAGCTCTGCCACTGGGTCAGGTGTCATATCTTTTCATGGAATCAAAACTTCTACGATCTTGATAAAGAATCAAAGAGATTTCGCGGTCAGCGGGCGGCTATTACCCATATATGTCGCTCGTCTGGCCAACAATTAAGTTATCAAAAATTGGATCACCGTGTATCTTTCTGGTGACTACTTTCTCATATTTAATTTGCATAGTACCGTGCATTTTTTCAGACTACTTTCTTATATATGTTTTGTGTAGCACCGTGCATCATTTTGGTGACTACTTTCTCATATCTTATTTGTGTAGTATCGTGCTATCTTTTTGGTGGCTACTTTCTCATATTCGATTTGTGTAGCACCGTTCCATCTTTCCGGTGACTACTTTTTCATATCTTATTTGTGCAACACCGTTCTTTACCGATTTGTGTAGCACCGTGTCATCTTTTGAGTGACTACTTTTTGGCATTCGATTTGTGTATAGGCGCACTTATTTATGTAGGGTCTTGCCATCATTCCGACCTTACCCATATAATTTTCTTTCTCAATATGGTTGTCTCATCATTCCGACCATATCCATATAATTTTATTTCTCCAATTATGACCACTTTCAGCCATCAAATTGAGTAATCCAACGCATGAGCATGTTTCGATTAGCTCTATGGTGTCTTTCTTGTTTAAGATCTACTCATCCCTTGATTTCAAGATGATCCATATACTTTATATCAAATTTTGAGCATTTTTTGTTTCAAATTGCTTTTGTAATTCAGGAATTTATCACTATGTTTTATCGACATTATGCATCAAATTCAATTTTTCATGAACGAATCAAGCACATCGAGATTGATCGTCACTTTGTTCGAATATTTTTTTTGATGATGATATTTCTCTTCCTCATGTTTCTTCTAGGGATCAACATGCGATTTTTTTTCACCATGCATGCCTCAAACAAAGAAACAACATGATATCTTTATTGGCAATTTGTTGGTTGACCATCATCAATTTGAGAGGGATGTTAATTACCATCAATTATCATCTCTACTTACCATACATAGTTGATTACATAATATTAATATAGAATATTCTTTAATTATATTTAGCATCTATAGTATTTTATCATGTATAGTTTTCTTGTAACTTTATGAGGAGATAGTCTCCTTCATTCTAGGGGAGAAATCATGATTTTTTCCTTGTTCATATGATATCAGAGTCAGGCTTATCCCTATTTGGGCTCCTGACACGCTCCAGTTGATCCTGGGCGTGAAAGGAGTGTTAGAGTGGATAAAAGTCTATACAGTGGTTGGGGAATTAATTAGTGGTCTACTTATATGAATGTGGACAATCCTTCCTTCATGAGCTAGTTTTTGAGGTTGAGTTCGATTTAAGTGTCATATCTTTATATTAATGTGAATGCTCTTGAGAACTAAGATTTAATCAGTAAGTGTAATGAGAAAAAAATTGAAGCATAAGAATATTAGTATATTGCTTAGTATTATTGAAAATCTAATTATTTACCGGTGAATGAGACCAGTACTGTTTAAGACTAACAAAAGAAAATACTTTAGCCAATAATAATGTTCCACTCAAGCCCTATAGTACGTAGCCCAATAGAAAAGCTCCACTAGGAGATATTGTTACATGTGACATGTAATTTTTATGTAATTTGCGGGATCTTGTACGAACCTAACTGACTTATGTGTTCTTTTAATGTGTCTTCAGGTGATGAGTCCTTATCTTCAGCTTTCATGACTTCGGGCAGAATTCCCATTTGTTCGTTGTAACTCTTCGGTTGATCAGGTAATAAGGCTGAAACAAGCACATTTGGACCCCTTAGTATCATTCCGATGGTATCTCTTAATAGAAATTCCCCCTCATGCCATTCTTTTGGCTTTGCTTCAATGTTATGCGTAACTAGACCCTTATTCTATATGAGAATTTTTCTAATATAATCTATAGAGTTTTAGAAAGGTGAATTTAACTTAATCTCACATCAAAGCGAATGTCGTACAACAAATACTAAATGAGAAATAAAAAAATATAGTACTCTTCCAACAATTTAAACTAAACGTAATATTTTCAAAATTCCAACTTCAACTAGAAATAAAACTTTCAGAAGGGTAAGAAGGTAAATAATTCTCAAATAATTAAATACCAAACATTTGGACTACCAACCATAGTTGAGAATTTAAAATTGATTATGGGAAATTTGGTTATTCTACCAATCTCATGTTGCCATTTCTTTGCTTGAGTGGCATCTCATGTAACGTCCTATGCTTTCAATGTGCATTTACTTGCTTTACGAGTAAGCAATAGTTAGTAGACATTCTAATTATAAAGGGGTGGGGGGGTGGGGGTAAGATAAAGAGAAAACAAAAACAAAAATAAAGATAAGCTAAAAATCTATATATTCTTATAAAAAAAGGTAGATCTAGCTAGGTGTACATAAGTCATGATTCAATTTTTTTTATTTATTTAATCAATATGTCAACTTTTTTGTGTAATTACAAATCAATAAAAATGGATATTTATTCTCTTTATATATTTTTTTTAATTAACATGAAACAAAATCAAACCAAAAAAATATACACACATATGTTGCACGGTTAATTCTACTTTATTTTGAGGAGAGTAAAACATGAATACATGACTGTATATTTTGTCAAAATGATGTTGGGAGGTGG
The DNA here is from genome assembly GCA_036250505.1 of Solanum acaule. Taxonomy (NCBI): domain Eukaryota; kingdom Viridiplantae; phylum Streptophyta; class Magnoliopsida; order Solanales; family Solanaceae; genus Solanum; species Solanum acaule. The sequence goes on along the minus strand of JAJOOR010010017.1, from coordinate 14,494 downwards.
TTGAACAAAAAACATTATGTTGAATTATGTGAACATTTTAATATTTGAAAATACATCATATTAAAGTATCATTATGCTTGCTGCATTTCACATTCTCGTTAGTGGCAAATTGTCACAATTTTTTCTCTTGTAACTCATATAATCGTTTGAATTGATTTATTTTAATTATTTTTAAATTAAAATGTTTTTAAAGTATTTTTGAAATATTTGAATGAAATAAAATATTTATAACACTTTATTTTAATTTAAATTAAAAATTATAAATTAGAATTTCTAAGTTATTATTACTTTTACCTTATAAATCATAATTAAAAGTCAATCCAAATACGCTCAAAAGTAATCAAAAGTAAAAGTCAATCCAAACAAATTTTAAGTCGTATTGCAACTGTCATTTTTAGTACATACGAAGTTACAAATATAAAAATGAGAGAAGAGAATAGAGACTTAGAAATAGGGGGGCAAATGCATAATAAGGTGAATTATGGCACAAGAATACAAATGTATAATAAGGTTTTGGTCCCACAAATATTGAATATCAAACCTTTCTTTAACCAAAGGAAAATCTATCTTTCAACTTAGGTAGGTGTATGTAATTTTCTAATAAAATTGTGGAGACCATATATAGTTTATCTTTGTGCTTTAATGCATGACTATTTTAGTGAAACCATCATTATTACTTGAATGGAGGATAAAAATATTAAATGACTCAAGGCTTTTTGTATATAATTAAAGTGATTTTAGTGGTAATCGGTTGCCTTTTTGAAAAGAAATCATTTCTCTATTTCTTATGTTTGTCAAAATTTCCTTATTTAGTCCTTTTTTAAAAAAAATTATTTCTCCATTTAGCAATTTGTGATATATTTAAGATCATAAAATTAAAAAATATTTTAATATATTTTTACTTTAAGATTATAAATTTTAAATACTTCTTTACTTTCTTAAATTCTGTATTATAAATTAAAATAGGACACACAAATTGAAATTGAATAAGTAATTAACTTAATAAACATTGAATCTATGAAGACTAAACAAAGACAGAACATCTTATAAAGTTGTTAGTAAATTATTTTTATTTCCTTAGATGGAAATACTTCTTCTTTTAAGAAATTCATGTTTTCTCCAATTTTCCAATTACAATTGACAATTCACAGAGTTGGTGAAGCATTTTTTTTCTTCATATTTTTTTTTAGTATTTAATTGTTGATCATCACCATGGAGTACTTATCTTGCTTCTAAGGTTCCTTTCCTATTTCATTTCCTTTTGTATTCTAAATTTATGTTATCATAATTGAAATATTGAATCCGATTGTGATATTATCTAAAAGAATAATTTTTAAGCGATATATTTACATTTAAAAAAAAAAACAAATTGAGACGAGACATTTGCATAAATCAGCTGAAATTTGAAGTATGGTAGAGGAAAAAATAAATATGAAGCTTTCAAAATAAAAATAACAAAAAAACAAAGGAGAACATGAAATCCATAGAATTAACAAAAAGAAAAACAAAATGGATGCATTTAAACTAAATAAGCGGTATTAATTAGTTGAGACTAGATTAATCATGTTGGTCCGTATACTTAAATTTCATTCCATGTTGGTATACTTACACAAATATTTACAATTTGTTTATTTATGCTGTCTTTATTAGTATATCATAAAAAAAAAAAAATTAATTTAGAGTGACAAATTTTTTGATGGTAAAATTAACTTAGTGACATTGGAAGATAAAAGTTATTTTATTGATACAAAACTAAGTTTAATGAATTTACTACATAAATTACCCTCTAAGATATTAACTACATCCGTCACATAACTCTGGTAAAGCTAAAAGGAGTCCATGACTAAAATAAATATATTAGTCCTTTAATGTGGGACGATTTAATAAATATATATAAAAATGGATCATTTCTACAAGAATGATTTTTTTAAAAAAAAATATCTCACACACCAAATGATCATTTAAGGGAGGATTATTAAAATTAATGCAAGTAATTGGCCAGTGAATAATATAGACTCGTTTGCTTTATTCCAAATTTCAGTGATTTTTTTAAAATTTTACCTCAATTGAGATCCTTTAGGCTGTAAACTCGAACACAATATACTACTTTCTTTCGTTTTAAGTTGTCAAGCTGCGCTTTTCGAATGTTAGTTTGATTATTTTAAAGTTAAATTAGATTACATTAATTTGATATTTTAAACTAAAAATTTAAATATCCAAAAACTATATGAAAAGTACTATAAATTGCAATCTTTTGCATATTATGAATATGATGAAATAATACATAGTAAAATGTTAGTAATTTTTTTTTATTATTTAATTTAAAAAAGAAAATTACGACAACTAAAAAAACCGAAGGGAGGGTGTACAGGAATTTAAATTGACTGGCCTTTTTATTTTAAAACGGCTTTTTGAAAAATTAAGACAAAAGAGTCATTCTTTGACTTTTGAGGTTTCTTTGAAAATAAATATAAGCTCTATTTTGCTTTTTACTCTCCATTTAGTTTTAGAACAAATATATAAAGCTTAAGTGCATTATTTTACTTTTTTTTCTACAGTGTTATGTTATAAAGTCACAATGAATATTATCAATAATATTAAAACAAGGCTGTTTAATGCACCACTAAATAATGCAAAAGAAATATACGTGTAGCATTTTATTATAAGTATTAAGGGTAGTTAAAGAAAAGTAATTCATTCTATTCTTGTCGATCAATTCATTGTTCCTTAACTCGAGTTCTATTTACATATAAAAATAATAATTATAATATATGAACAAGTTAACCAGAAAGTTAAAATCAACTAATCAGTATAAAGTTGTAGATTTAGGTTATAGAGTAGAATTAGCTAATGGTAACCCATGAGAATGATGTACTTTCTCTTTCTCTGTAATTTATTTATCTTATAATAATCATCTAAGTAAATGAACACAAAGTAAAATTACTTTACTTTACTATTATATAGAAGAGTCTAAACTCTCAAAGCAGACAATTCTTGGTCTGTGTCTGCTTCTGGCCAACGATATTTATGTAATTTTATTCTTTCTATGTTTAATTTATATATTTTACTTTTTAGTCTTTATATATATATATATATTTCAAAATTACATTAAAAAAAATTACAAATCATGATAATTAACAACTTAAAATATTTAGAAGACATGAAAAAATTCGATTGACTCTCGAAATTCAATTGACGCCACGTAAAATGAGACAGACAAAATAACATATATTATTTAAAAGTGACATAAAAAATATTATAAATTACAATAATTAACAACTTAAAATATATGAAAGGCATGTAAAAAAAATTGATTGACACTTGAAATTATCTATGCTACATAAATTGGGACAAAAATGATAATATGTATATAGAATAGATTATACCTAATTTTGATCCCATGTATTTCGAGTTTGAACACACCAAAATCTAATAACATTAATAATATTACAAACTACTCCGCATATATCAAAATAATTAGGTCCTAAACTAATGAGATTTGTAAATGGAAGGTTATATTGGTAAAAATGTTGGGAATAAAGATTATGATTATAAAGGAGGAAAAGTTGCGTACACGGTCAATACTACTCATGATCAAAGGGGCCTATGTGATGTGTAAATAAAGGAGTGGGTAATAAGTATCACACGAACAAACAAACCCCCTCAAAGAAAAAAGAGGGATTTTTTTGAGATAGAAGAAGAAGAAGAAGAGAAATGTAATAGGGCCTGACCCTGAAGGGCATGGAAGTGTTGGCCATGCTGAGGCAACTCATTGGACAAGTTAAACAACTGTTAGAACTTCAAGCTTCTTCATCTTCATCATCGCTTGTTGCTGTTGCTCCTAACATCTCTTTTCATCTTCAAACGCCACCACTTATACACCTACCAAGGTTTCATTCATTTTTTTCTATTTCTTTTGTTATTTACTCAAATGGGTTTTCCCCTGATTTTGGTTTTTGGGTCTATTTTGCTCGATCTGTCTAATTCATATGAAATTTTCTACTTTCTGAAATGTGCTTTTTTTGTGTAAAGGTTTTAACTTTATGATTATTCTGAGGGTTTGGGTGTATTTGTTCTTTGTGGGTGTGTTCCATTCTCTTTCTGGATCGAATTGAAACTTTGGGGAATTGTATTGTTTTTGTTAGTGTGCTGTTTTTATGTTCAGTAGGTGTTTCTAGCAGTATCTAACTATCAAATTTGTGAACTTTAGGTCTAGCATTTCTATATGTGTTTCTATATATTCCAAGGGCTAATATATTCTGATCACCTGTAACCATGATACTCAAGACTATAGGTGCAGTCTATGCATTCACGTACCAGGATAATTTTAGGATCATTCCCAATGCTAGAGCTTAAACTCGATCTCGTATTTTCTTGTTTGTAGAATCATCATGTCAAAAGTTGTTGTTCCCAATCCAAAATGTTACATGTGTTGTTCTAAATGATTCATATGTTGCTTCATCTGTAATGTTGTGCTCTGTATGGTATCGGATAAATACTCAATGACATTCTTCCAGATGGATGTTGAGTTTTCGAGAAGGATTCTACGAAATCCAGCCAGACTTAACTTTTTGTATTGAAACAGCTGGTGGATTGGCAGTCACTGGGGGTGAATCAATGGTCTCTTAAACAAAGCTAGTTGGTATCTCAAATGTTAGCAGTTGGAAACAATATAGATTAGCAAAGGACCTTGGTTCAAGTGTCCTTTAGAGATTGTTTGCCCATTCCCCACCAGAGAAAGAAAATTTGTATTGTAGTGTTCTTGAACTGCACAAACCCCATCTCTTTGTTTTGCAGCATGACAAGTTTGAGAACTACGTTTATGAGTTTCATTTATCTTGCTAAGAAAGAGTCTTTGCAATATAGCCAATTTTTTTTTATGTTTACTGTCTTAGATTCTATCATTTGGTGAGAACAAAATTAATTTAACACCTTCTGGGACTGCTAATATAGGAATGAGATACAAGTTTCTCTTGCAGGATTTTTTCTATTTTATAATTATGATCACTAAAACCTGTTTGGTTATCTAAATCCTTTCATTTGTGGATCACTATATGGATCTATTTAATTTCTCTTGTGTTTTTAAATTGACATTATGTGTCTGAGATTTTCCTATTCACATGCTGAATTGCCTGTTAAAAACCATATCTCAAACAAAGGCACCCTGGTGTGTTGGAATTATCAAAAGGTGCTTTTAACAACTTATTTTCCCTCCATTTTAAAGTCGTTTATGGTTCTACCATTTGAGCTTTTTGCATTCTCATTGCAAAGTAGAGTCTTATGGGAATACACGGAAGTCAAAACTTTCTTCTTTGTCTTCTCTCTTTTTTTAAACATAAGCACATGGAGTCTAAAGTCGTACTCAATACAATGGTGATGATTAGTAGGATTGAAGTTGAAAATTCATTTTTTCAACTGAAAGTAGAAACTTTACCCTCTTAAAATTATTGGAGCTTATATCTGGCAGATACTTGTCATGTTGATTGGAGATGGTTGCCTGCTTGTGTGACGTTAACACTATAATTAAGGTTTCCAGCATCTCTGTCTTCTATTTTTATCATTTATAAAAGTGATGTCCGGTCCAGTTTAAGCATACCTCAGCTATTCCATCAGGTCCTTCCTCTCTCAAGCACAGGTTACTCTTCCCACCAAACCTTAGTGTCTTTATATCTACCAGGATTTAGACCGGCGCCTCTCATGGTTTTCACATACACCCTAGGGTGCAGGTTTCTAGCATCTTTGTGACTGAATTCTCTGCATTTTAACATTTTTTTCTTCTCCTATTAGTAAACATCAACAGGTGTGGTCTAGAATAACCAGAAATGAAGGTGCATAGTGTTTGCAAATACATCTGTTAGCTACTTTGTGCTTTGGTGAGTGAATTAGGTGGAATAAGCACATCTTAAGACTAGTAGTTATGTTCCCTGTTGCGTAGAAGAGTAATTAGGGAAATGCTGCTTTTAGTAGTATGTTTATTTCTGTATGATTTCCAAGTTTACTAGGTCTGCTAACTCTTACTCTCAGAGTAAATGCTTTTTTGGCACATTCTTCTCTAGAACCACTAAAGCTGAGGATATTGGTTACACAGGTCTGGTTAAAATAAAGACTATGTATTAATTTGTGTATCAGTCAAACTGACAGTAAAGGTGAAACATGTGAAAAACAGATCAATTTCATGAGAAAGTTCTCCATGTTCAATGTTCTCTTAGACTTGATGGTTATCTTATAAGTTAGATAAGCTTGTAATAATAGAACTTAGTAAGTTAAGCAAGTTTGCAAAATAGAACCTTCTCACTAGCTTTACAAAGGTTAGTTTAGGCGCCATCACCTATATTTACCTAATCTGGAATCTTCTCAATTACCTGAGCATTTTGGATTGGGCTGATGAAGTGCTACAATACCCGTCAGTCGTCACGGGTCATTTTGCCGGGTTGCTTTGACATGATTCCTCACAAGCGCCCATACTTTATTTGTTCAGTTGTATCAGGTTTGGCTACGGTCTATTCACCAGGAGGATCACCCCCCTCCCCCCCAATTTAAAACTTTTTTCGAATATACTACTTTATGAATGAATAATCGGGAGTAGGTAGGCGTGGAAGTGAGGCTTGAAACACGAAGTATCCCCAAGAGCGACAAATTTAAGTATCTTGGGTCTATAAACTATAATCTAGGGAAGTGGGGACATCGACGATGATATCACACATCGTATTGGTGCGGTGGAGGCTCGCCATTGAAGTCTTGTGTGATAAAAGGTACCACCGGAATTCAAAGATAAGTTCTATAGAGTGGTAGTTAGACCGACTTTGTTGTATTGGGCGGAGCGCCGACCAGTCAAAAACTCCTATGTACAGAAGATGCATGTGGGGTTGATGAAGATGTTGAGGTGGATGTGTGGTTAGGATCAATAAGATTAGAAATGAGTATATTCGTAATAAGGTGGGAGTGGTCTCCGTGGTGGACAAGATGAAGTAAGTGAGACTGAGATGATTTGGATATGTGAAGAGGAGATGCATAGATGCACCAGCGAGAAGGTACATGAGGTTGGTTATATACAGGGTACGAGGAGAGGCAGAGGTAGGCTAAAGACCAATTGGAGAGAGGTGACAAGACAAGATATGACCCAACTTCAGGTTACCGAGGACATGACCTTAGGGGTGTGGAGGACACATATTAGGGTAGAAGGTTAGTAGGTAGTGTAGTGTTTTTTTGATGAAGTAGTAGGTAGTGTAGTCTTGTCTTGCTTACGGTGGTTGGCGTTTGTCATTGTCATTGTACTAGTTGTATTGTTGTAGTTCTTGTTTTTAATAATTCTCGGTGTTTATTGTTGTTTATAATAATCTATCCTAGTATGTTGTTTAGTGTGTTTCCATTATCACACTATTTTGTTGTTACTTGCTATATTTTTTTTTTATTGTCTCCTTTGTACCTGGATTTGCGGCCCTTGAGATGAGGGTCGTTCGGAAATGGCCTCTCTACTTCAACGAGGTAGTGGTAAGGTCTGTGTATATTCTACTTTCTCCGGACACCGTTTGTGGGATTTCACTGGGTGTGTTGTTGTATGAATGAATAATGATAAAACTACACGTTAAAGCAAAAAAAAATGAAAATACTAGGTATTTAAATTCATGGTTATCCCCGAACTTTTAATTACCTTTAAAGGTTAACTTGCAGGGGTGTTCAGTCCTTTTTCAGTTTCTCTTAAAAGATATTGATTTCATGATTCACTGCATAATGCAATTTTTGAAACCTTTTAGCTTTGGCAAAAAATATGTAAATTAACCAGTTTTGCATATGTGCAGATGTTATTTTCTGAATCTTGATGACAATTCTGCCAAAGACAGTTGCTACAATATCATCATGACTGCTGGAAAATCTGAAAATCTCAAGATGTTGGAACCAGGAAAGCCTCCACCAAAAAAGAAAGCCCGGAAGGAGAGAAATCAGGGAAAAGTGACTGGAACTTTATGCTCCATCGAGAATTTGGATCAGCAAATTTGGAAAGAATTTCCTGAAGACCTATTTGAAGCTGTTGTTGCAAGACTACCAGTTGCCACTTTTTTCCGCTTCAGATTAGTTTGCCGCAAATGGAACTCAATGCTGACGTCCCAAAGTTTTTCTGAACAGTGTGCCCAAGTTCCTCAACCACAACCATGGTTCTATACCATTACTCATGAAAACGTGAATACTGGAGCCATGTATGACCCAACATTGAAGAAATGGCATCATCCTACTATACCTGCACTGCCAACCAAGTTGATAGTCTTGCCAGTTGCTTCTGCAGGAGGTCTTATCTGTTTCCTTGATATTGGACATAGGAGTTTCTATGTATGCAACCCACTTACTAGGTCCTTCAAAGAGTTACCAGCCAGATCAGTTAAGGTGTGGTCCCGTGTGGCAGTAGGTATGACATTGTGTGGTAAATCAGCTGGCGGGGGATACAATATCCTTTGGGTTGGTTGTGATGGAGAGTTTGAAGTTTACGACTCCCGAAATAACTCTTGGGCTCGTCCAGGAACCATGAGCTCGAATATTAAGCTCCCTCTGGCACTCAACTTCAAGTCGCAGACAGTGTCCATCGGTAGTAAACTTTACTTCATGCGCTCGAACCCTGATGGGATCGTGTCCTATGACATGGTTACTGGGGTTTGGAAACAGTTCATTATCCCTGCCCCTTTACATTTGAGTGATCATACACTAGCAGAATGTGGGGGGCGCATAATGCTTGTGGGTCTGCTGACAAAGAATGCAGCCACTTGTGTGTGCATATGGGAACTGCAAAAGATGACTCTTTTGTGGAAGGAGGTTGACAGAATGCCAAACATATGGTGCTTGGAGTTTTATGGAAAGCACGTTCGAATGACTTGCTTGGGTAACAAAGGTTTGCTCATGCTATCGCTAAGATCAAGACAAATGAATCGTCTAGTTACATATGATTTCTCAAGCAGGGAATGGATGAAGGTCCCTGGTTGTGTTTTGCCACGTGGGAGAAAGAGGCAATGGATCGCATGTGGGACTGCTTTTCATCCCTGTCTAACAGCTGTGGCTTGATTTGGATTGCCCAGTAAAGTTGTAGTCCCAGCAGGGCACTATACTAGCTTTTCCAATCATCATTTGCAGCCCAGTCTTCTGTGCTGATATAAGAAGAAAAGGATGTGTGAATTTATTACCACTCTCTTGTATAAACATCTACTTTTAGTTTTTAAGCTTTTGATTCCTGAGGAGACTAATCTACAATGCTCTACCTACTATTTAGCATTGAGCCAGCCTTAAAAGGTTCAAGGGAGTTTGAATTGGGTTCTATTATGGAGCATGTGTCTTTTTATAATTTACTTCAATCAATCCTGCTTTTTACATAATATTGGAAATTTCAGTCCTAGGGGACTCAATAATATAACCCAACTCCTTCAATCTGTCCAATATGTTCAAGTTTGACCCGCTTATTTATGGAGTAGTTCAATTCGTTTCAGTCCAACCTATTTAGGCTCATTAAGAATTGAATTTCAAATTGACTTATGATATAATTTGTCAAATATTTTTAAATTTTTTGATATGTTATATACTATTATGATAAAGAAAAACAATTTTTTATTAAATATTAAAATTTTATAATAGAAGAACAAATAGACAATTTAACCTTTTTTTTTTTTGTTTTGCTGCATACATTTTATACGTTTGTGTTTTTAATAAAAGAGGCTTGCCTCAAATTTTGATTTTAAAAAAAAAGTTGAATTATAAATTGCATTTCAGCCTAAGTAACTTTTGAACAAGTCAATAACTTGCTAATTTATCATCTCAACCTAATTTAACCTATCTAAATTCAACCCAACCCATCCATTTGACACTTGCGATGTGTGAGTTATTACATCTGGTTCTAGTGCTACAATTATATGAGAAACTACAAGTATTGCACTAGTAATCAAAATGACAAGCCGATTCAACTCCAATTCTCAAATTATTATTATAGTCCCCCAATACATGTGTGCTTCCATAGCTGCCACTCCAAAATGTACAAATTGCTATTTGCTAGTTGGTTGGTCAATCATCAACTCTAGTTAGACAAGTCACCAATGAACTTTTCCTCTTTTTTTTTCTTTCCATTTACGTTATATACACCATTCAAATATCTCTTGAAAAAGATAAGTATACTTAGACAGGTAAAACTTATTCAAGTGGTTAAGTAGCTTCGCCATAAGCTAATGTATTAAGGATTCAAGTCACACCAGAAGGTAAGTGAATACACTATTGATCTTCTTAGGAGTGAGATTTTTTTTTTTTTTAAAAAAAATAGCTATGTGCTGCAGTTTGTTCCAAATATGTTCCCATTTGGTGACACGGTTCTTCCAGTAAAAGGGATTTTATAAATGTTAAAACTAGAAATATAAAGGAATACTCCAAAAATGGGTAGGAACAACGATGGAGAGCACAAACATAACCATATGATGAGACGAGAAAATTTATATTTTGAGTCTCACAAATTAAAAACACATTCCTACCGATTTTTTTTCAGTTTCTACATTGAGCTAAACTTAGAGGAAAACAACACTACTACAACAACGCAGGCACCACTACTTGTATAACTTTGCAGGCTTAAGCCATACCCCCGCCGCTGGTTGCTGTCCTTATTATCTGGAACAAAGCTGCAAGCGGAGAACAAAGGATTAATTCAACCAAAAAGAGCAAAACAGTAAAGCAAAGAAATATGCATGTGGAAACCTAAGTGACATGAATGAATTACATAAATTTTTAAAGAAAGAAAGGCCAACCAACCTACTACTCCAGGGAACCTCAGGTAACATGAAAAAATTGTATGTGTACATGAATGAGAAAAGAACAACAATCTCTCAAAGACCAACACAAAAAGTTTTTCCCGAATGAAGAAAGACTAACCTATCTAATCCATTGCTAGCAGCTGATATACATTGTTAAATATTTATGCATATAACCCTATTAAGATTCTATAATGGTGGGGAATATATATTGATGTTCTTGTTACTTGTCTTTTAAGATAAAAGTAGAGTTTAGATACTTCTAGTATAATGCCTTAGATATCAAGAGGCAAAAAATAGCAGACAAAAAGATACACAAAGATCTTACATGAGCCAATGACAACAAAGACGAAGAACCCAAGCAAGATAGGGCCAACTGGATACTGGCTTCCCTTCTTTGCAGTAGTTTCAGGAACAGCTCCTCGCTTGGTAATATTTTTCTCAAACCTCTCCACCTTCCTATCAGCAAGACGCTTTGATGTAGTCTGGTCAAATGCAACAAAACAAAGGAATGATTCACAACAAAATCTTGTTCAAACTACTTTTTGAAAAAAAAGTATCACCAGCTCTCAACAAGCAATTAAGTCTCAAACAGGACAGGACAAGCATCAAACACTCTGGAGCTCTAGTATTCAACATTCTGAACATCCATGTTACAAATATGCAATAGCCGAGATCACCCCTTTGGTTTAGCAGAGGAAACCTCTCTTTAGTTGTAAAATAGGTATGACGTCCGTTTCTAGTCCTAAATCAATGTTGTCTATTGCAACTTCGTTTAGCATTTTATATGCGCCTAATGCTTAGTCAACTATCTAAATAACCTGGATGCTAATGGCCTAAACCACCATTGTGTAGACCTCTTTCTGATAAATTAAAAGGAATCCTTGCTAAAGCAGGAACTTTTACTTTCTTGGAATTACAAGAACCAGTGCCAAGGCTTCTTTCAATATAGCATGGGAGCAATGCAAAAGAATATATAGGGTTGCCAACTGGGAGTTCTCCCCAAAGAATCCAAAACAAAAAACATCACTGATCGTATGCAAAAATTAAAAGTAAATTGGAAAATCTAATCACTAATTGTCTTTTAGTCTACAGGTATACCTGATGCCAAAGTTATCCAATTACATTAGATAATAAGAAGTAAAAAACTTGACACCTATATTTTCCTTATCATTTGATCATTGGATATTGTCCAAAAAGATGATTGATTTACTGTGCATTATATATTTCCCTCACAATTACTGATTTAAGATAACTCTAGCCATTAGGTCCAAGGCAAATTATTTGCTATTTATTTTCAACAAAACAATCTATTTACAAACAAGTCTTCTGAATAAGAGATGAACAAGCATACTCCATGTTGAATAAGGATGAACATGATAATTTAAAGGTGAAATGGAATTCACACTGAATAATCCATAATAATTCCAAAGAAACTACATGTAAATGTAGAGTTTATTAAACAAGACTTGGGTATTGTTTGTTTTTATTAGGATTAATATCTGAATATAATTATGGATATTAAGATGCACATTACGATTAAGACAGCTGAATCTAAATACTCTAAATATCAACATGAAGTCTCTAGATGATTAAGGTTATGTGTTTTCAATATCTAAACGTGCATAATTTATCCTTTTGAACTTAATACAAAGTTCAAATAAAATTAGGATTAAACATTATATTAATAAGTTATTATAAAAAATCTTATATCAGAAAAATAGAATGAATATTTCATATTTGACAAATATGTTAAGAAATCTGAATCAATATAAAAATTAAGGCAACAATATACAGCATGAAATCTTAATGCTGAGAACTGGTTTTTCTTAAGAATTGTTGCATTTGCTTTAATTTCACCCTTAAAAAAAATTGAAATTGCATATGCATTCATCCTTCTGAAATAGCTTTCTGATAACTGTAAACATACAGATTAAGAATTTAAATTTTTTACAAACACCTTCTTGATAATTGCCAATTGATAGTTGTAGAGGAAAGGCTAAATGTTTGAATTTTTTTTGCAGCGAAGAAGAAACACAGCGTGAAAGTATGGCAAAAACATATTTTAAGAGTTGAACAATGTTAAGACTCTATTACAAACCTAATTCATCCAGATCTATTAACAGCTTTTAAACGGAACAAAACAAATCCAATTACTGGACTAGATCTGAATATTTATGATTCAGGCTAAGATCTGAATGATTAATTATAAGAATTTTACCGAAACGAATTATCAATTCGTATCTGGTAATGGATCAGAGCAATTAAACAAAATAAGAAATTATTAAAAGGATATGAAATCAACAGATCAATCATGCGAGTCACAAAAACTAATCAAAATAATGAGATTAGGAAGATCGACGTTGATACAATTTTTTCAAAAAACAATTATCCTTGCCAATTACCTATTAAAACCTAAAATAAGCAAAATTCCAAATTTTTTGAAGATGAATTATCAGAACAATCACACGATCATGGATCTGAACAATTATGAATCCGAACAATAAGCCAGAAGCAAAATTAATAAAAAAAAAAAACAAAGCAGAACAGAGATTTTACCATTTTTGAAGGAAAATGTGGTGGCCGCCGATATATGAGAACAGAAAAATTGCAGAGAGAATTATATTTCAGCTAAAAGTTGTTCCTTCTTTTCTTTGCCCCAATTTTATTTTGTCTTATTGATTGAAGTTCAACTGTTTTTGAAATATTTATAGGTGGCGAAGAAATCGAGGAAGGGAGGCACAAGAAAAACGCGTCATACTCCTTCCATTAATTGGACAAGGGGTGTGTAACCACGTCGCTATGCTTAGCTGTCAGCAAATCATTGGCTAAACTTTAACACGTCAGAATTTATTGGGCTTGGGCCTATTAAAATAATGTTAACTGTGTGTACCCTCATCCACTATACGGACTACAGCCTGTGCTAGTATGGGTTCAATATTATACTACTAGACACGAGTGCCCGTGCTTGCATGGATTCAATATCTGCTATTTTTTTTGTCTCACTTTATGTGACACAGATAGAATTTAAATAGTCAATTAACTTTTAATATAATTTTTAAATATTTTAAGTTGTTAATTATTGTAATTTATAGTATTTTTACGTAATTTTTAAATAATATATATTACTTATCGTGTCTCAAATGTATGTAGCACATATAGAATTTCAAGAGTCAATCAAATGTTGAAATAATTACATGTTACTTCTTTTGATTATTGTAATTTATTTACGTAAATTTTTAATAATATATGTTACTTCTCTTATCCCAATGTATGTAGCACAAATAGAATTTCAAGAGTCAATCAAATGTTATTAATTATTAAGATTTACAATACTCTCTACGTAGTTTCCAAAATTAAATAATACATGTTATCTTTTTTATCTCATTTTATGTGACACCGATAGATTAATTTTATGAATCAAGCAAATTTTTTATATGTTTTTTACATGTATTTTAAGTTGGCAATTATCATGATTTATAGTATTTTTTTACACAATTTTTAAATATTTAAAAAATTAAAAAACAAGACAAACAAATTAGAACGGAAGAACCACCAAAAAAGAAAAAACAGTGCAGCTGCCAGGCAGGCATGTCGACCATGACCTGCCTGGTTATTGTTACTTATATATATGTATTGGATGTATGTAGCACAAATAGAATTTCAAGAGTCAATCAAATATTGTTAATTATTGAGATTTACAATACTTTCTACGTAGTTTCCAAAAT
>JAJOOR010010016.1:0-25178 GCA_036250505.1 Solanum acaule | reverse complement strand
AAGTTTCAGCTTCTCAGACAGAAAATTGGAGTTTGCAGTTTCCAAAGCAAGGAGGAGTGTTAGGAATTTGCTTTTTCAACTGCACTTTTACTTTTACTGCATTATATTAGATAAGACTTAGTCAATTAGTTGTTAGCCATTTATTCCTATTATTTAGGAGTAAGTTAGTGAGTTAGGAATATGCTAGTAGTGGGTTTACTGCTTTCTGTTTTTTATTCCAGTCTTATAAATGAAATCTGAAGACATCAATAAAAATGTTCTTCTACCAATATTCTTCTTGACTTCTCTGCTTTCTAAAACTCATACTACTAAAATTTACCAACAGAGGTCAAGGAGATGATACTTAATGGACAGTGGAACACTCAAAGATTACAACAACTCATTTCACTGGAAATGGTGAATCATATTGTGGATAACATTAGTCCTATATTGAATGAGCATGAGAAGGACAAGCCGCGGTGGATGGGAAATTCGCAAGGAGAATTTAATGTTAAATCAGCCTTTCAACTAATGAGGGGAAAAAAGGAAGAAATGGAATGGAGAGATAACATATGGGTTAAAGGGCTCCCGTTTAAAATTGCATTCTTCCTATGGAGGGTCTGGAAAAAGCGAATACCCACAGATGATATTCTTAAGACAATGAGAGTGAACATGGTGTCAAATTGCTATTGTTGTGATGAAGGAGGGGAGGAAACTATAAAACACCTTTTTCTAACTGCTCATGTAGCCCAACGGCTATGGAAGCACTTTGCTACTTGTGCAGGTATTAGCATTGAAGGATTACATTTGCAACAACTAATTACAACCTAGTGGGAGTGGCCAGGCCAACATAAGTTAAGGCAAATTTACAAGGCAATTCCAGCAATCATCATGTGGGAGCTATGGAAGAGAAGAAACAATAGACGACTTGGCAAAGAAGTGACATACAATAAAATGGTGGGGCAGTGTCTACTGACAATACAATTGCTGCTAAAGGAGAAGTACCCATGGATAAGGAGAACTAAGTTGGAGTGGCAGGAGATCATACAAGCATTAAGAACATATAAGCCAACCTTATATTATTTAAGGGTGCATTAGGAGCCTCCAGCCGGAGAATGGATCAAATGTAACACCGATGGGGCCTGCAGAGGTAACCCGGGATAGAGCTCATATGGATTCAGTATAAGGGACAGCAGAGGTAACTTACTGTATGCAGAAGCCCAACATATTGGGCTAGCTACAAATATGGATGCTGAAGTTATGGGAGTGTGGAGGGCGATGCAATATTGTAAGAGGAAAAGCTTTGAGAAGATTATCCTAGAAACAGACTTCTTAACGATTAAGAACATATTAACTAGGCAGTGGAAAATCCTGTGGGAGTATGCAGAAAAGATAAAACAGATACAAAAGATCATAACAAGGAAACAAGTCAATATCAAACATATATTCAGAGAGGCTAATTCCTTGGCAAACTATCTAGCTAATCTAGAGATTGAGCAAGCAGGGACAATACAAGCACAAAACTTTTATGATCTATCTAGCAGAGGTAGGAAAATCATCAATATAGACAAGCAGCAAATACCAGCATTGCGAATCAAGACCAGAAAGATAGTACAAACATGCTGATAACGATGATGCAGAAATCAGAAAAACATAGTTGTCATATTTATGTATTACAGGTTGGATTAGATGAAAGCTACCTAATTGGGACAAAGCCTCCTAGTTCAAACTGTTCCAGCTTACAGAAAAGGACCAGTAAAAGGGGGGTCTCCGAACTGATTCAGCAACTCGGCTCAGGGGAGTGATCCTCGAGCTCCCGGAAGGAGTACACTGGTTCAATCCCAACAAAAGTTCACCAAGAACTAAAAACACCTCCACCGGATTCACATCTACACAAAATGAAAGGTTAGAAACAAAGCAGGAGGTAGACGTAAGAAGAAAAAGGGGTGTACCTTTGTGAGCTGGTAAAACTCAGTCATACCAAGGTGGGAGATTGATCAATCATAGTTGGAGAAAGACAAAAGAATCTAAGAAAGGAGATGGAAACATGGAAGCGGTGGTTTTTTTGGAAAGCAAGAAGAAGAGAGAGTACCGTAGGAAATCTTGTTTTAGTAATTGGAAAGAACTATGTCATATATTTAGACATCCTTCTTTTATTGGGTTGTTTTTAGCAATTGGGCTGAAAGAGGGTTTCCATGAGACCTGACTTTTTTGTATTTGGCTGATGATTGATTAATAAAAGAACCACTGGTCCAAAAATTTGTTCAAAAAAAAAAGAGATTATAATTTATTTATTTTGTAAATATAGTGCTTATACATAGTGTAAGTAGTTCGTCACTTTTTAAAAATATATATTACTAATATTTATTCGTTTATTTGACAATTGTTACATTAGCTAGAGACCATTGTCCCGTTTATTAATTTAAAACCCACAAATATCAAATCATGGCTCTGAAACTGGCTTGAATTTGAAGTTTTGAGTTTGGACACTATAGAAAAAACGATTTAAGAGAATCTATTTTCTTTTTGCGAAAAGCTAAGCTAGCGCTTGATCATAGACTTACAGCATAGATTTTGAAAATTTATCTTTAAATATTTATTTGACTATGAAATTTGATTAGATTTTAAAATTTTGTTCCTTCAAATATTTCTTAGACTTTCACTTACAAAACTTTTTCTCCAAGTAAAACACATTCAAACTCAATTTTAAATTTTAAAAACTTGATTTTTTTAATTTTTAACATTTAATTTTTAATTTTTAACATTTAATTTCAACTTTATAATGTATGGCCAAATAAAGTTGCTACAATAGTTGATTAAAAAAGAAGTTTACTACGTACTTCTTTACGCCAATATATATTGTTTTCTATAAATGGTGAGTACTTCAAATAAAAGAAATTAATGTGAGTTGCCTATTTCTCAATTATACACTATGATAAAGAATTAATGGGATAGTGGAGGTGTGAACTCAACAAGCACTATAAATGTTTAGGAGGGAGAGAGAGAGAGAAGTGATAAAAATAAGAATTTGCAAAATGATATTGCTAAACATATGGAGTAATAATTTCTATGGTAAAAATTGCTTTCTTTTTAGCTGTGCACAAATATGAAATGTAATTTATTCTTATTGAAATAAATAAACTCAAAAAAAAAGTATTTTAGATCATTTATTTTTAGTAAGAATAACAAGTAAATAAATCGGATGGTATAATAATTAATTTAATAATTTTCAAGTCTATGAATTAAGATGATTACAATCACATACTTTTTTTGTTTCAAAATATTTGTTACAATTTTCTTTTTAATAGTTAAACGGTGTGAATCTCAATCAATAAATGTATTTTTTCAGCATCTTGATATGAGAAAAAAAAATGTAATTATAGTGTATTTTTGTATACTTTTTAAAATGTCTAAATTTTATTTTTAAATATTAAATAAATTTAATATAATTTAACTTTTAAAAATTAATTAAATTGACGCTCAGGAAGCGAAACATGAAAATTATTTTGAAATTGAGGAAGTAATACCTTACAAAAAGATACAATTATGATTTTCTAAATATTATACGAATTTATGTGTAATTCTTAAGATATTGAATTTGAAGTTGTAGATGTGGAACTAAAAATTTCATAATTTTGTCGGAATATATACCAGATTTTCGATAACATTTCTATGTGTTTGATTTTCGTCTCTTCCTCTAATTTTGCTTCTCTTTTCTTTTTGAAGAAATTGGAATCAATCTCAAAATAACGTTTATAAATTCAAAACAACAGTAAAAATTTAGCCTTTTAGTTATATTCAGTTTGGAAAGAAAAAGAAAATTGATGTGGTTTAGCAAACATATACTAGTTAATTAGTCATCATAGCTATAGTTTTATTTAATTACCACTCACGTCCAATATTCAGTAATAATTGTGTGGGTTGGGGTTTCGAGTTTGTATAATTCGCACGTTTGTATAATTCAGAATTTGTATAACTTTTGTATAATATAATTTGTATATCTGTTTAAAGTGCAGATGTATGTGTTTGTATAAATTTGTTATTTCAAGTTAATACAAAAATAGCTCAACTATGCAAACATACCCGCGGATTATACAAACTCACCCACGAATTATACACATCTGCGATTTATACAAACCCGTGAATCATATAAACGAGACAGCTTAAACTAGAGCTACAACCCGTAAATATGCAAATTATAGATATAAAACATAATTAAATTTATTATAATGGCTATTTGTAAACCAAAAGAAATCTAACTATCTTTAAGTGGTAAGAAAATAAAATTGATATTCTTATTCCCATAAAACTTGGTACTCTCTTACATCCTCTAAAATGAAAACATACTCTTTTCTATTTTAAAAATGTTACGTGGCTTCTTACCAAAGAAACAAATATGAAATCGACACATCAAATTAAGAAGAAAAACAAATTGTTGTTGAAAAAAAAACTGATTGCACAATATAGTAAAATCTCACTAAGTTAATACTTGGTAAATTAATAATTTCTCTAAGATAATATTTTTATCTGATCACGACTTAAATAAA
Source organism: Solanum acaule (assembly GCA_036250505.1). Taxonomy (NCBI): domain Eukaryota; kingdom Viridiplantae; phylum Streptophyta; class Magnoliopsida; order Solanales; family Solanaceae; genus Solanum; species Solanum acaule. The sequence continues at coordinate 20,652 of JAJOOR010010016.1, read as the reverse complement.
TGAAAAAATCAGATATTTCTATGAGATAATAAGATAATATATTTTTTGAAGATCCTATGTAGATATATGGTCTCATTAATATTGTAAATTAATATTTTTTTTAAAAAGTACATATATCTAAGACAATTTTGAAATACGATTCTATTATTTTTTTAATTAAAATTTAAACCTAGTTGAAGTTTATCTCTAACTTTTTTCTATTGCATCCAAAAAATTTGATGTTGTCACGATTGTAAATCTTTTTTAGTACATGTGGAATGTTTTATTTTATACTCACATAATGGCTTACGCATTTGATTTGTCATTGTTGATTTTGTGACACCTTTTAAATAAGAAGTCATTTTTAATATGATTTCAAGAAATTTCTTATGTTGCTTATATAGTTTATTGTCTCACAATCATACATAAAATGTTTTTAGTAAAGATACGTTAAATAATAATTGATTATTAAGAAACAATGAACATTATGTATAATGGATTTATATTTACAATGAATTATACTCATAGATTGTACTTTATGTATAATGAATTTATTTGTTTTTGTGAATTCAATAAATATGATACATTCGTTGGTATCAGAGCCTAGGAACTTTCATGGTATATATATAATTGATATGAAGAATTTCGGCATAGATATATTCTCTCTTTTATGGATCAAGAAGATATTAAAAGTACTCGGTTAGAAGAGGTAGATATACCTCAAAACCTTGATTTGTTAAACAAATGGACTATTCCGAAAGTGAATATAAAAACTATTTATGATTATGGTTGGTTTGATAAAATCTCAAATAAACAATTGATTAAAACAACAGCAATCTTTGGCGTTAAACTCGTCTGAACAAACTATTAGTTTATTAAATAAGCGAGATATTGATTTATATAGATCTCAATATAAGTTTTTGCATATTGGCATGGTTCAAATTGCTTTTAAACCTTTAACTCTTAAAGGGTTACCTGAGACTTTCTTAGCGGCTTTACGAGATGCGAGAAATTTAAATTTTTGACAATCTTTGATGGGTTCGATAGAATCTACAGTGACCTATGGTCCAGTCTATTTTAATGCTCAACCAAATTTGCAATTATCTTTAACTGATTCTAATATCTTAGATGCTTTAACTTTGAATGTTAAAACGCATGGTTATAACTATGCAGCTGGTTCTGAATTAATCTGCTTGTCTTATAGAATCTATTTTAAATTACTTGCTACTTTGAATCCTAGATGTAAGTTATATGATACATCTGACCAAATCATTTTGATAAAAACTAATTTCACCAGATCTAAAGTCACTACTAGAAGACCTATAAAATGGGAAGAAATTAATTTTCTTACAACTTGGACTCTAGAACAGTCTTAAAACAGTCTTTCAATTAATAAATATTAATTTATCAATTAAATAACATCTCTAAAAAAAAAAAATTATAATTTCATATATATTAATTTAATGACATTTTACTATATGTTAAAAAGAAAGCTCATAACATGACAAATTTGACCCAAAGCCCTTTTAGAATTATTCAGTAAAGAACATTGATTGCCCAATGTGTTTACCATAAGATAATTCTATTGGCTACTAGGCCTTTAAAAACAACCAAATAATTTTAAAGGAGATAAAAAGGAGGGAGGGTTACTAATCGGATTTCATACTACTATTATTACTGTGGTTGTAATAATATTTTTTTAAAAATATTATTTGTTTTTAAATTTTTTTTTTTTCATATTATCTATTTAAGATGATAAAATTATTTGTTCGATTTCTCTTTAATTGTCATGTATATTAAAAATAATTATTCAAAATAGTTGTCAATTTAAACAATCAAGAGAAAAAAATTATCTTTCCAACTTTGCCCTTAATATTAATTATTCTAGAATATTTAAGAGAAAAACAATAAATAGTGTGTTTGACCAATATATTCCTTAATATTAATTATTCTAGAATTAGAAGTCGCATACAGACAAAATAAATAAAGAATTAATAAGAAATATATTGGTCAAACAGATATTTATTATTTTTTCTTAAATATTGTGCCAAACATTATTATGACAACTAAAAAGGAAAATACATATTCATATTTTGACTATAATTTAATTTCAAATAACAAAATTTAATTATATTTTTAAAACTAGGTGTGATAAGTAAAAGAGGACAAAGAAATTAAAATAATATAAATAATGAGAGTAATAAAGAGTTGAAGAGCAGAGAAGAGAAAGAGAAAGAGAAAGAGAGAGCATAGGAAATGGCGAAGAGAAAATGAAGAAGTTCTCTCTTCTTGGCTTATCACTCTCTACTTTCTCCTTCTTTACATCCTTCCTCCTTTCTCTCTCTAGATCTGTACAAAGAAAAACAAGTTTTTTCACCATTTTCAACACTCGAGAGAGAAGGAAGGAGCTACTGGTGAGCATTTTCATTGTTTTTTATTTGCAGATTGAGTTTTGTTATGAATTTTGGTCTAATTGGATAAAGTTTCTGTTTTTCTTTTTGGTTTTATTTCTTTGCTTCTTCCTGAAGAATTCCTTGTTTGTTGCTGCCTTTTAAAAAGGAGTTGTTTTGTTTTAAGCATTTGAATGAATAGCTTTCTGCTTTTTTTTTTTTTTTTTTTTTTGAGAAATGAATTTGCTATTGAGAAAAATAGCATGTGGCTTATGCAATAGGTTTTAATCCTTCATTTTTCTATTTTTCCATTTTGGTAAAGAACAGTGGAGTAGTATTTATTTTTTCTTGATAGTCTGAACCCTTTAGTAGCAAAAGTCTTCTTCACAATTGATGGGAAATCTATTCTTGTTTATGTTTTTTTTGGTTATAACTCTGTGACTTGTGTTTTTGCCTTGACAATAGATAGCATCTATGCTCAAATTTATATAACACTTAGATTCTTGGCCTATGGAATTGCATTTAAAAATGACTGGCTTTTGTCTCTCTTTTGATTATTCGAGATTGTGCTTGATACATTATGTTTTGATTCTATTTCTTTCAGTGGATCCAAGATGAAAGGATGTGCTATCCATTGCAGTTGTTAAAAACCGGATTTTATCAAACTGTAGCGTCAGCTTTTGTATTAGTATGATCACCACCATGAACATGAATCATTTGACTGTTGAAACGGAAGATACTTTTGCTAGCTTGCTTGAAATAGCGGCCAACAATGACGTTGTGGCGTGTAAAAGATGGATGGAGCATGATCTATCATCCAGTATTCATGAGGTAGGACTGTGGTATGGACACCAAAAGGGCTCAAGGAAAATGGTATTGGAGGATAGAACTCCTTTGATGGTTGCTTCTACATATGGCAGTGTTGATGTCCTCAAACTGATTCTGTCAATACCTGAAGTTGATGTCAATCAGTCATCTGGTCGAGATAAGATCACTGCTCTTCACTGTGCCGCATCTGGTGGATCTCTGAATGCTGTTGGAGCTGTCAAACTGCTATTAGAAGCTGGTGCTGACCCAAACTCTGAAGATGCCAATGGCAATCGTCCTCAGGATGTCATTGTTGAATTTCCAAAGTTTCAGGCAATGAAATCATCCTTGGAGACCCTTCTTAAAAGTGATGCAATGGGAAAGTGCAGCCTGAGGGTGTCAACAGCTACTTCTAACTCAAATCCTCCACCACTTTTGCCTTCGCCTGATGGATCACCTTCTTCTGCTTCAGACTCAACCTCTTCTCCAAGGAGTGCAAAGTCCAACGACACCCCGGTGTCTTGTACACCTGAGAAGAAAGAGTACCCCATTGACCCCTCTATGCCTGACATAAAAAACGGCATCTACTCTACAGACGAATTCAGAATGTTCTCGTTTAAGATCAGGCCTTGCTCTCGTGCATACTCTCATGATTGGACTGAATGTCCATTTGTCCATCCTGGTGAAAATGCTCGAAGAAGGGATCCAAGGAAATATCACTACAGCTGTGTGCCTTGCCCCGAGTTCCGTAAGGTAGCTTGTCAACGAGGGGACATGTGTGAATATGCTCATGGAGTTTTTGAGTCTTGGCTGCATCCTGCTCAATATCGAACCCGACTTTGCAAAGATGGTACAAATTGCAATAGAAGAGTTTGCTTCTTTGCCCACACACAGGAGGAACTCAGACCCCTGTATGTCTCTACTGGTTCTGGTGTTCCCTCACCTCGCTCAAATAACTCTGCTGTGAATGCCAGGGATTTTGCAGCAACCATCAGCCTTATTCCAGGTTCTCCTTCGTCAGTCCGTGTCATGTCCCCATCACATTTCACTCCTCCAATATCTCCCTCTGCTAATGGCATTTCAAACATGGGTTGGCCTCAACCAAATGTTCCAGCATTGCATCTTCCTGGCAGCAATCTCCAGTCGAGCCGCTTGAGGTCATCACTAAATGCAAGAGACTTGACTATGATGCCAGACTTTGATGTGCATCAACAGCAGTTTCTAAATGAATTTTCCTGCATATCACAGTCCAGTGTGAATACTAATTCCTTGAACCGTTTAGCTCATCCTAAGACCCTAGCTCCTTCAAATCTTGAAGATTTATTTTCTGCGGAGAGCTCGTCTCCTAGATATTCTGATCAGGCATTAGCTCAAGCAGTTTTCTCCCCTACCCACAAGTCTGCAGTTCTCAATCAATTCCAGCAGCAGAGCATGTTATCTCCCATTAAAACAAATTTTTCACCAAAAATTGTAGATAATTCTCTATTTCAGGCTTCTTTTGGTGTTCAAACGCCGGGAAGAATGTCACCCCGAGGAATGGAGCCAATATCACCTATGAGTTCCCGTGTGTCAATGCTTGGTCAACGTGAGAAACAGCAGCAATTTAGGAGTCTTAGCTCTCGTGATCTTGGCCCCACTGCTTCTGCTGTTATTGGTTCTCCAACAGATACGTGGTCCAAGTGGGGATCCCCTTCTGGTAATGCAGGTTGGGCTGTCAATTCCAAGGAGTTTGGTAGGCTAAAGAGATCATCTTCATTTGAGCTTGCTAACAATGGAGAAGGGCCTGATCTGTCGTGGGTCCAAACACTCGTTAAAGAATCGCCACAGGACATGAAAGACAAAGCTGTATCTCGTGTTTTAGGCCTCTCAGGTTCTAGTGAAGATTCTACTTCAAATTCGCAGATTGAGCAATTCGATCAATTGAGTGCATGGATGGAGCAAATGAAGCTTGATAAGCTAATGGCTCTGTAAAAACATCCTAATTTTTTTAATTACTATTTAAAGCAGGTAGTAGAAGAATGGGTTACTGAGAAATGAGACAGTTTAGGTGATTTTACTTCAATGTTTAGTCTCTTAATTAGTCAAAAAGTTGTTACCTTTATTTCATTAGACTGATATTTCATTGTACTGAAACAGGGATTGTCAGTCTTTTATGACAATTCAGCATTGAGATGAAGTTATTTCATTTTCAATTTTGTTAATGTTTTCTGAGTTTTGGCACCAACTTTATCTTAATAAGGATAAAAAAACACAGATCGAATGCAAGTAAAGCTATCATTTTGCTGCAAAATAAGTTTCTTTTCTTTATATTGATGTTGTGGAGTCTTTGAATAATGTTAGTGCTTGAAAATGTTATGTAAAGTAAAGGGTAGAGAAGAACAACCATGTGATTTGCTCCCTTAGTTCATTGGTCTGATATCTCAAAAAGAGATTTTTACTTTTACATATAATTTTCAATATATTAAGAAAAAATATAAATAAAAAATCATGTTTTACCTTCAATATTAATTAGTTATTATCCAAATCATTTTTAAAATCTCAGACTACTTTAATTAATAATTAATATGAATATTATGCTAAAATAGTTATATTAATCATTCATTTTTAAGGGTGGTATAAAGTTTAAAATGAACTAGCAAAAGTGAATAGTGGAAAAAGAGTAACATGAAGTTCAAAGTCAATGGAATTGGAATCCACATCCCTTGATCTGATACATTTTTTTTAAATAAACCTTATCATTCTTTGTGTGTCCAACAACATGATCCAAATATATAATTATAGTCTTGGGTGGTGACCCACAAGAGTTGTGGTGGAGTGGTAAGTACTTTATTCTTAATCAGAGGTCTCAGATTCGAGTCTCTTTGTCTATGGAGTCGCCCTTGTTAGGAAATACTTTACCCTGTGAGACTTTCCGGGGTAAAACTAGATTTAGTCAAACTCTAATATGAATACCGGACATCGGATAGAAAAATTAGACTATCTTGAACAGTGGTGGATTCGTATTTACAAGGCAGGGGGAACCCTGAGTATGTGGAGGATTTCAAATCCCAAAAGTAGGATTTGGGGTTTGTGGGGAGGATGTGGACATGAAGAAGGAGAAAAATGTTTTATTGATTTGGAATTCTACCAATCCTTTTGGGGATTGGATGTTTTTTAGTGGTACTCCATATTCTAATTGCTTTGGGAATAATGAATCCTTATATTCTAAGAGATAATGATGATAGTGGAGCTTCATGGCAATAAATACTGATGTTTTATTAGATGCTGTGGAACATTTTATTAATTTGCATGTGGGCTTTAATATAAAGAATTTGTGAAGTCATTAAGAAGCTTTATACTATATTCATGTTGTTTAAGCACTGTTTAACTAGGAAAAATTTGGGTGGGGGATATGTTCATTTATATAGTACTTCTATATTCATGCTGTTTAGAAGGATGGACCCCACAATAATGCTTAGTAGAGAAGTATTTAATTCATTAAAGTTGAAGTCAAAACTTTTTACTCTAATTCATACAACCATTTTTTGGTATTATTACTTTTGGTTTTGATATATGCTACTCCCTCCGTCCCATTTTATATGTCACATTTTTACTTTGTACTTGCATTAAGAAATGATGTAACGTTACCCTTCTACCCTTATTTAATTTTTTTGGAACTCAAGTTTTCAATCAATGAATATGAATTAATTTATTTTGATTAATTAATTTAACCAATGAACATGAATCATTTACTTAACTTTTCTAAGTTGGTCAAATGTATGTTTTCAATGCTAATAACTCACAAGGATAAAAAAAAGGAACAATATGCTAATTTATGCATTGGTTTTATGAAATGACTAGTATTATGGACCAACTATTTATAGAAATGAATGACATATAAAATGGAACGGAGGGAATATTTACTTCTTTCTGACCAAAAAATATAATAATCTATTTTTCCGAAAGGAATTTGAGAATAATTTTTGATATTTTTACTCTTTCCATGTACTCTCCCTCTCTCTCAAGTTTCAATGTCTCTCACTGAAAAGGCAAATATTGTTTCCAAATGCATATGCAAGTATACGTAATTGCACAAAGTATCGTACTACAGAGATTCGTCAATTATTATTTATTAAATTAAACTAATGTTGATTATTTATTCAAGCGATAATATTCAAAAGTTTTACTTATGATTTAACTAAATTAAAAAGAAAAAGAAAATAACTAATGAACAATTAACCAAACGAAGAACATATTTTACGTAATCAATGAGTGAAATCGATCTAGGGATAAGAATTAGCTAGCAATGATGTTGAGTAATCACTTGAATTGACTCTGATTTTTCATGGCATTACTTGTTGCATGTTGATATCACTTATTTAGCATAATGTTGATAACCCTAAGACTACTTAAGGCATATATTCCTATGGTCGTCGGTCGATAATGAAGTGCATGCATATATCGTGTTTATCAACTATGCAAGGCTAATGAGTATATTACTATCAACGTTAGCAAATCGTTCCCCTTTCCCTATAAGGTTCACAAATCAAGCTCTACTTTTTACTATTACACTCGCAAATTTCCTCTCTCGAGTCCAATTTACGAGCCACATATAGTATTTGAATGGTGATCAAGAAAAATAAATAATTAAGCTCAAGAAGTAAGTAACGACACGAGCTAGAATGAGGATAACTATCTTAACAATTCAATTCAAGTTCATATAACAACAATCATGATGCTATGACAATCCTAGAATGAGAAGCTTAGATCCACATAGTCATGGAGGAATTACAACAAATCATCCAAAAAATACATAAAAATAAATACATATGAATATGAAAAAATGAAACTAAAAATTCTCCGGCCTCTATGGGCTTCTAACTCTTTCCCGATCAAATATTCTGTTAACTTCGTGCTTATGAGCTATTGATATGATAAAAGTAGGGAACAGGGGCAGCTCTGCCTTATAAAAGTTAAGGCATGTGCCTTAGGCCCCCAATTTTGGAAGGCCTCAAAATTTTATCAAGAACAAATTATGTGTTATTTTTTTATTAAAAAAAATAATTATTTATAATTAAAATTATATATATATATATATTATTATATTTCTTTTTAACATTCACATTATTTAATTTTTTAAACTCATTTTTGCTAAAGTTTGTCAACTTATTGCTTATAGAATTGTGTTAACAATTCATATAATGATTGCTTTAATAAAATAATATTTTTCAACGTTAATTGATAAAATCTTACCTAAAACTAATCATTTTAAATAAAAAGAAGTACTCGAAAAAATCATTTATAAAAAAATTAAGTAATAATTTGCATCTAAATAGTTATAAAAATAATTTTTAAAATATATATATATATATATATATATATATGAAATTTGTTAGGCCTCAATTGAAATTTTGCTTTAGGCCCCCAATTACGTTGACCCGTCCCTGATAGGGAACAGTCTCAAATGAAGAAACCGAATCGAAAACAAATTGGAAAAATCAAATCTAAATTGTCTTATTATGATTGTTGTGCTAGAAAATTACGACACATTAAATGCTTTTGACAAGAAATTTACACAAATATTAAGCACATTTTGTATCATATAATGGCCTTTTATCAATGCTTTAGGTAAACGGCTAAACCGACAAGGAGTTTAAAAGATGTAAACGAAACGGTCCTTGGCCCCGTCAATGGCATCGAAAGATCGGCATTGGTGTCGTTGTTGCACCCAAATGCATGCGCAAGTGTAGGTGGTCGCTCAAGTAATTCAGTGACTCTTTCTGTAATGCCCCAGAAATTTTTTGAACTATGACTCGAACCATTCTTCGTAGTGAGTAGAATTTTACCAAGGAATTTAAAATTTCTTAAGTATTAAAGTCAGGTCACTAGATATTGCACCTTGAGTTCCAAAAGGAATTAAAGAGATTTCATTCAAGTCATTCCTAGGTTCTTCTAAGTTTTGGGTCAACTTAAAACGACCATAACTTTCAGTACATGATGAGTTAGGAGACCCACAAGATATCAAATGAAATATCTCTGAGTCCTCTTTCCAATGCCACCGAGTTTGCTAATTTTTGAGCTCGTATGAGGAAGATATGTCATTTTGAAGTCATATTGTCTATTTAAGGAAAGTTACCCGAAAATAAGAGGGGTATTTTAGTCTTTTCCTTACCCTCACTTATTCTAAACGTGAATTACACCTAATTAAGGGTCTAAATTGATTAGAATCAGTTTCATTCATCCCCACAAGCGTTTAGGGTTTTAGAGAGAAGATTCAAGAGGAGAAAAAGTTCAAAGTTTCAAGCGTTCATTCAAGAAATTCAAGATTTCGCCAAGAACCTAGTTTTTTGAGGTATGTAAGCTTTCATAGTGTTGGGTTTGTTCACCCACATGCCAATCATGAGTTTTTTTTTGCAAATCTATCCATAAATATTGAACAATTTAATTTCTTGACGAGTTCTTGTTAAGTGTTCTTGAAGTTTCCTTATCGATTAAGTTTTGATGTAAGATTCTATTTGGGTCAACTTCAAACGATCATATCTCTTAGAATATAAAGAGCTATGTGGACCGTAACCTATCAAATTAAAGGTATTTGAATCTACTTTCCAACGCCACCAATTTCACGTCAATCCAATTCATAAGTAAAAAGTTATGACTGTTTTAGTAACCTGATACAATGTTGTTACGAATTAGCCGACAGAAAAACATTAAAAAGGGTCGTTTTTGTTTCTTTTACCTCCAAGAAAACCTAAACGAATTTCTTGACTAATAAAAGGCTCAAAACAATCAGATTTTCATCTTTTAATCCATCATTTTCTTCTCTCTCAAACCCGAGGGCAAAAACCCTAAGGAAAAAATCAAAGTAGAAAACTCCATTCAAGATTCTTTCAATCTTTTTCAAGATTCTTCTTCAAGGTAAGTTTTTCTCCAAGAATTCCATTATTTTCAACTCAAATTCCTCCATACAATTATGAATCACTAATGAAAATCATAATTCTTGGCCATCGAGATTTCAAGAAACTAATTCAAGAATCTCAAGAAAGGTTTTCTTTATCGTTTACCTTCAAGCTAGGGTTTTAAGGCTTCTAATCAAGTTCTTCTTCAAGATTCTTCAAAAACATTTTTCTTCCGAGTATGTAAGACTATCATATTGTTGGACTAGTTCGTCCTCTCGCGTGCCCTACATCTTCTTTCAAATCAGTAAAAGAGAAATCTAGGATTCTACCCCTAGATTTGAGTATTCTTGAGATAAGTTGATTTGAGTTCTTGAGTTCATGGTTCTTTTAAAAATTTTGTTCCTAATTATTGAGTTTCTATATTTTTATTGAGATCCTTGAGTTGATTTGTTCATGTCTATAATTCAACATGAACCCTATTTTGAGTAATAATCTCAAACCACAGAAAGAGTTATGTTTTTAAACATATGAGCTGAGTATATTTTTGGGAGTAATATTGAGCACCGATATGGGGACAAGTTCAGATAACTCAAGTCTCCATAACCATGTAGCCAACGTGGGTAGAAAGGGTCATATTTTTATATGATTCCTTAATGTTTTTTTAGCATAGACTAGTGGATCCACTTAGTTGAGAGATTCTATACCCCGACAAAGTATATGATAGTTCTGGCAGCGTGGGCGAGACGATGTATCATCACATAGCTCATAGTGATGGTTGTCGGTTAGAGAAACTCCCATAGAGTTATATTGTATTTTTATATATACAAACTGAGTTATTATTGTATTCTTCAATACATTGAGTTGCTATCTAGTGTTTTAAAAGCTTTTCATATATATTGCATCTTTTACTGTTGCTTTATCCTTGAGTATCATGAGTTGAGTTGAGTTGAGTGAGTTAAGAAGAGGTAAGTATGTTTCCTTTTTATCAAGTTTAAACCTATGTTTATGTTTTAGAATTTCCCTTACATGCTTGTACATTTCACGTACTGAGCCATTTGTCTGCATCATGAAATGATGCAGATACATGTTTTCAGGATCATCAACAGGCATTTCATTGAGGTCATGTGATATCCCAATCAGCTTTGGTGAGCCTTCTTATATTTCGGAGGACTTCACATTTATCTTACAGTTAGTAGTTTTGAGATGTCGTGAGTCTTGTCCCGATATCCTTCTATAATAGTAAAGGATTCATAGGTAGATAGTAGAGTTTGAACAGTCTGTTCGTTTATTTTTAAAAATGTTTTAAAGACTTGAGTTGCCTATTTTAGCTATTTGAATATTCTATTATATTCAAAGTTATTCATTTGAGTTAAAGCTTTGTATCTAAATTCTATGAATTTTTATCCAGTTTTAAGCTTTTGTATGCTTGAGTTAGTCTTCCGCTTGTAGTCAGCCAGGATGAGGGTTCACTTGGGGACCAACAATGATTCTCGAGTGCCGACCATGTCCAGGGTGTAGGCTCGGGTCGTGACACTTTCGAACCGAATTATCAAACCCATAGGACTTCAAATCGACAAATACTAACTTTGTTGTAACTAAAATAAATTTACTTATGTGACAGAAAGTTTCAGGAGTTTGTTTATAATATCAATATTAAAACAGTCTCAATTATTAACTACTAAGTAATTAAATCAGTTGCAAACGGGAATTTCACAATTTGGAAGGAGTTCAGGGTTGTAGCGCACTGATTTCAAGCATAATAAAGAGCATTCCAGCAATCGACAGGTTTTCCTCATTATTGATTCACAGGTTGAATTTACGATCATGGTCTCCCGACCTCTAATCACCTAGCACCATTGACAACCTATACTACATCATTGAGCTGGAATAGGCATGAACCAATCGCGGAGCATTACACTATCGTCTTGTATATTAACCAAACGCGGCATATAGGTATGCAAGTGTAAGTAATTGCACAAATAATATAACTTTTGAATTCAAGTAGTGTACAATGGAGATTGGTCAATTTATTATTTATTAAATTAAACTAATGTTGATTATTTATTCAAGCGATAAAATTCAAAAGTTGTACTTATGATTTAACTAAATTAAAAAGAAAAGAAAATAACTAATGAACAATTAACCAAACGAAGAACATACTGGTCAATCATAGACCTAGTACTCGAGCCTGAATTAATCTCATCCATCTTTGATGAGTCCTTTCTATCCTACAGTCCGTAGACCCAAATCGTAGAACTCAACTTTCACTCCAAAATTTCACCAAGTCTGGAACACTTCTACTAGATCTTTCTACGGTTCATCATGTTTAATTGAAGAATGGATTACTGGGGATTGATTTTCAAAATTTCAACTTGGGTTCTACGGTTCACTTCCTAAGGCCCGTAGTTTTAGCTTATTTCTGTATTTTTCTTTTCTTTTTGATAGACTTTCCAACTTCCGAGATGCTACACCAAATTCGGAGATGTTACACTCGCCCTCTCTCTCTCTCCCTCTGGTTTTCTCTCTCTCTTTTGCATATAAGAAGAAATCAATTCAAACGTATTATGTATTTATTGTATTCAATCAAATATATGTGAGAATTTTGTATTTTATTTCAATTGTATTCAAAAAAATGTTTTGTATTTTTGTATCAATTATATTTGTATTCATAGGAATACAATATGCATTCCTCCTTTGTGTCAAATGTATTTGTTTTCAATCAAAGAGAGGATGAATACAATTGTATTCGTTGTATTTCGAATACAACTGATACAAAAAATAAAAAATTAAATAATAACAATAAAATAAATAAATATATATATATATAAATAATAGAATGCAAAATAAATACAAAATACAATTCGTTCTATTTCGAATACAATTGATACAAAATAAAGATAGAATACAATGCAAAATAAATACGAAAACACCTCTCTCCTCCCTCTCTCGATCTCACTCGCCTCTCTCCTCCCTCTCTCGATCTCACTCGCCTCTTCCTCTTAATATGTATTCATTTTGATTCAAATAAGTTTGTATTTGTATTTTTTTTCTCCAAAATCTATGAAAAAATACACGCTTTCTGAGATCTCTCCCGCCTCTCTCCTCCCTTCTTCCCTAACATTTTACTATTATCATAATTAAGCAAACTGTAGCTATAAAGTCCTATTTAAGGCCTAATGTTTGTTATTTTTGAGAGTTTCCCTTTCATAAAGGGCCTAATTTGGCAGGCTTTAAATTAAAAATTAACTATCCTCTCTTCTATGTGCATTTGGATCGTTAGTGAATTGAACAAAATTCTTATTTATTTATTTATTTTCTTCAAAACTTAACACCTCATGTTATTGCATCAACGAACTACATAGTTCAAACATATTCTTGGTATGATCCAACTTGGGAAAACATTCTACAAGAGATTTCTTTCAACAGGGAGATAGTGAATCTAGCTAAACTATCCGCTACTGTGCTCAAACATCTAAGAATATAAATATATTCAACATTCTTGGAAGGTTCCAAATGTATTCACAACAATTTGCGCAAAATAAAATTATTATTCAATTAAATGACTATCAAGTTAATATTTATAGTTGACTAGGTTGATTCATCTTCATAAAAGTTAATACCCTCAAAATAAATGTTATGGTAGTAAAAAATGTTTTATTGTAAAATAAGTGTTATTTTAGAAATACAAAACAAAATATATATTTTCAATTATACTTTTAAGGTCTCATAATAATATTTGGGGATAAGGCATAAGTACCCCCTAGACTATGACAGAAATTCAGAGACACACCTTAACTAGAATATGGTCCTATTACCCCCTAACTTATTTTTATTTTTAATTTTGTACACATTTTGTCATACGTGGCACATTCTATGACTCCACGCAATTGAGGCGCGTGGGAGATATTTAGATGCCACATAAACCAAAAAGGTGCACAAAATTACAAAAACAATGGGTTCAAGAGTAATAAGACCTTAATTTAGTTAAGATGTGTCTCTGAAATTTCAATCATAGTCTAGTAGGTACTTGTACCTTTTCCCTAATATTTGAACACACTACATTGTATTTATTTGTTATGTTACTTGATAAATAAATGTGGTTTGTCCAAGTCTTGTCTTGATATGATAGTCACAACTCACAACTTTGAACTCAGAAGAGGCAAATCCATTTGGTTGTTGCATTGTGTGATGAACTACCCACTTGTACAAGAGCCCCTTCAACAAACAACATTCTCCCAAAGTTTCAATCTCAATTACAGAGCCATATGCAACAATCTCTTGTCCCTAACCCAATCAAGGTCCTTACCAAAAGGGTTAGCTTTACATGCTCACATTATCAAATCAGGCATTCAAATAATCCCACTTGTTTCACATCACTTAATCAACTTCTACTCAAAGCTTCAACGCCCAATTGATTCCACACTAGTTTTCCATGAAACCCATTCCAAGTCTTCCACTACTTGGAGTTCAGTAATCTCTTCTCTTTCCCAAAATGAACAACCAATTCTTGCTTTACAATATTTTCGGCAAATGTTGCATAATGGGGTAACCCCAGATGATCATATTTTCCCTTGTGCAACCAAAGCATGTGGGATTCTTTGTGATTATCGTATTGGCCAATCCATTCATTGCTTTGCTTTCAAGATTGGATTTGATTACGATGTGTTTGTAGGGAGTTCTCTCGTTGATATGTATGCTAAATGCGGGAACATTGAGATTGCTCGGAAAGTGTTCGATCAAATGCCTGAAAGAAATGTGGTTTCTTGGAGTGGAATGATATATGGGTATGCTCAAATGGCTGAGGATGAGGAAGCTTTGAGGCTTTTCAAGCTTGCTTTGGTTGAAGGTTTGGATGTCAATGACTTTACCTTTTCGAGTGTGATTAGGGTGTGTGCGAATTCCACCTTGCTTGAATTAGGGAAGCAAATACATGGTTTGTGCTTGAAAACTAGCTATGACTCGTCGAGCTTTATTGGGAGTGCCTTGATATCATTGTACTCCAAGTGTGGTCTTGTTGAAGGTGCTTATCGTGTTTTTAATGAGGTTCCAGTTAGGAATTTAGGGATGTGGAATGCGATGTTGATTGCTTGTGCTCAGCACGGGCACACGGAAAAGGTATTTGGCTTGTTTAAAGAAATGGAGCGTATTGGAATGAAGCCAAATTTTATTACTTTTTTATGTGTGCTATATGCTTGTAGCCATGCTGGGCTGGTCCCAGAAGGGAAATTTTACTTTGATTTAATGAAGAAACATAGAGTTGAGCCAGGGGACCAACATTATGCTTCTCTTGTGGACTGTCTCGGCCGAGCTGGAAAATTACAAGAGGCAGTTCAAGTTATTGAGAAGATGCCAATGCAACCAACAGAATCTGTTTGGGGAGCTTTGTTGACTGGCTGTAGAATCCACAAGAACACTGAATTGGCAGCTTATGTGGCCGACAGGGTCTTTGAGTTAGGTCCTGTTAGCTCAGGCGTACATGTGCTACTGTCCAACGCATATGCTGCTGCTGGTAGATATCAAGAGGCTGCCAAAGCTAGGAAGATGCTCAGAGACAGAGGTGTGAAAAAGGAAACTGGTTTGAGTTGGGTTGAGGAGGGAAATAAAGTACACACATTTGCTGCTGGAGATAGGTCTCACTCAAAATCTAAGGAGATATATGAAAAGTTGGATGAATTAGGTGATTACATGGAGCAAGCTGGGTATGTTGCAGACACAAATTATGTGTTGCAACAGGTTGCTGGCCAGGAAAAGAGTGAGACTATCAGGTATCACAGCGAAAGACTAGCCATTGCTTTTGCCCTTATCACCTTTCCACTAGAAAGGCCTATTAGAATTATGAAAAACTTGCGTGTATGTGGCGATTGTCACAATGCAATAAAGATTATTTCAAAGTGCACCAAAAGAGTAATTATAGTAAGGGACAACAACCGATTTCATCGCTTTGAGGATGGGAAATGCTCCTGTGGTGACTATTGGTGACTGAACTGTAAATATTATTAGCTTCTGCTCATTTCACATTAAAACACTAGAATGATGGTAGATTTCTTGGTGTTATATTAGGACTTTGATGAATTACTCCTGTGAAGTTCTGTACCATGCGATATAATTTTTTTGATGAATGATGAGAATCTTGAACTTCGAAGAGATTAGAAACTTCTAGTTTCAGTCTATTCTTTGATTTGTTTTTCTTTAAACATATATTGGAATTGCCTATCAGGTCTCTTGCACATTTGTGGAAATAGTTTTTACAGATTGGGGCTTCCCGTGACTGATTGAGAAGATATTGCTCACTCAGAATTGCAACTATGCAACCATAATATGAGTAATCCTCTCTATGGAATCTCCCAATTTCATTGATCACCTTTATGCTTCCTATATTACTTGATTGTTAAATTTCCAACATAAAAGCGACATTAGGCTTTTTCGGTATTGGTTTCTCCTCTCTGCACTTTTGACTCGGTGACCTTGAACAGGAAGATTGATTGAGGGGCATTGTTAAGTTGGACGGAGGAAGGTTGCACTGTCTTTTTGAGTTATATTTTGATTGATTGTCAACAGCGGATATTGTTTTTTTTCTTTCTGTGGAAAACGAAGAGTGTTAAGTGTTCCGCATTGGTGGAGGAAATCGGATATTTTTCTCTTTACATGATCTTGGACAATTTTCATCTCATGAGCTGGTTTTCAGGCTTGAGATAGATCCAAAATTCATCTCTTTACATGAGATTAGAGTAAGACCCAACTCAATTCTTGACCCGTGGTATATTGTCTACTCTCCAAATGTCCAGTGAATGCCGAGTGTTCCACATTGATGGATGAAATGAGATGTTTGTCTCCTTTTATGGTCTTGGATGATCCTTGTCTCATGAATTAGTTTTTGAGATTAAATTAGGCCCAAAGTTTATTTATATACAAAGATATTGTTGATTTCTTCATAGAGTAATGTCATTTAATTTGGCAGAATGACCTGGGAGGCCCTGTACTTGGCTCCGTCTGTCATCTGGATCCTTTACTCACGACTTTGCCAACTAAACACGTAAAAATTATTAAATCACACTATTATAAACCCCTTTAACCATTGACTAAGCTTACGTGACATTTTTTTTTTGCTGAATCATATAAAAGGCGTGATTACACACTTTTAATGGCAAGTGAAGACAATTATTTTGGAAAAGTATTAAAACTAAAAGAAAAAAACATAACCATTAAAAAAAATCCCATCCCCAATCATCTACTATAACTTCTTCTTCTTCCTCATAGCTTGCCCCAACCCCCACCATCATCACACACAAACACTTCTTCTATATCTTCCCATACTCTTACACCTGATTCTTCCTCTATCTCTTCTCATATTCTTCCTATCATTTGAGAATTTTAGAATGATTAGAGAAAATATATTTATTTAGATTTGGATAAAAGAGAAAGGGCAAAAAAAAGGAGGTTTTTGATTGTGAAATAGATGTTGATTTTAAATGGATTTATGAAAAATATATGTTCGATTCTTTCAAAATTGAACTCAATTTTATCTAGAGAATTTTTGTTGAGTTCTTCTGTAATTACCCCCTTTTTTTTTTTTTATCTCCTTTTCTTTTTCTCACTCTCCATTTTAGTCACTTTCTAACCACCTTTAAAATAGCAAAATTTATAATAAAATACTATAATAAGCTTTACTTGTCTACAATTCCTCTTCAATGTAATAAATTTACCGGGAAAGAAAAAAAATAATGATAAGATAAAATCTAAATAGCAATATAGATGACAGAAATGGAAGAGAAGAAAGAATGGAAAGAAATCAAGAAAGAAAGAGTTTTGGTGATGACTTTGAGATTTTTTTTAAAAAAAATGTTATTTGTAATAGAAAAAATAATGTGACAATTTATATCTGATGTAGATAGTGATGTGTTATCCACATCAGCGTGATTGAGAGACACACAATATCAGAGGGGTTTAAAATAATGTGTTTTAATAACTTTAATTGTTCAGTTGATAAAGATTTGAGTTGAAGGGTTTACGTGATAAAAGTAACCAAGTACTGACGCCTCTCATGTCATTCCGTCTTTAATTTTATGTTTAAGTTTTATTTGCTAGTGAATAGTCCTTGAAGATTAATTCTTTTAATAGGAAAAATTACGATCAGTGTTTTTAATCTGTTGAGTCTTTTTTCTATAACCTTGTAATTCTAGAAACTTGAGAGTTGAAGTGTTCAACTTATATGTCAATATTTTTTGCAAGTTAATTTCCTAAAGGCGAAATGAGTTGGAAGACCCTTGTACTTGACTTCGTTTGTCACCTGGACTCTTCTACTCACGACTTTGTCAACTGAACACTCAAAGTTATTAAAACACATTATTTAAAATCCTTTGACCGTTGACTAAGCTTATGTGGTGTGTTTTTGCTGAATCAGATCAATAGAGTGGTTACACGCGTTTAAAAGCAAGTGAAGACAATTATTTAAATTTAAAAAAAAACCCCATTCCCCAATATGCTGTACATTTCTTCTTCTTCCTCCTCATAATTTCACCCAACTCCTACCATCACCACACACACATCTTCTTCAATCTCTTCCAATACTCTTACACACAATTCTTCCTCTTTCTCTTCTCATATGCTACCTATCATTTGAGAATTCCATGATGATTGGGAAAAAAATATTTATTTAGATTTGGGTAAAAGAGGAGGAAAAAGAGGTTCTAAATTGTTAAATAGATGCGGATTTTAGATGGTTTTTTGAAAAACATATGGTTGATTCTTTCTAAATGTAAGACAATTTTATTGAGAGCATTTCTGAAGAGTTTTCTATAATGACCCATTTTTGGTCTCCTTCTCTTCTTTCTCTCACCCTCTATTTTAGTTACTTTATTTCTCATCACCATTAAAATAGCAAAATTTAAAATAAAAAACATAACATCGCTTTGCTTATCTCTAATTCCTCTTCAACATAAAAAATTAACTAAGAAAGAAAAAAGAAGAAGAATTATTAGTAGCAAAATAGATGAAAAATATGGGATGAGAAGAAAAAATGGAAAGAAATCAAGAAAAAAAGGATTTTGGAGATTAGTTTGAGATTTCTTTAAAAAAAATATTATTTGTAATAAAAAAATGATATGGCAATATATTTTTGATGTGGATAGTGAGGTGTTATCCACATCAGCGCAATTGGAAGACACACATGATCAGAGGGGTTTAAAATACTGTGTTTTAATAACTTTAAGTGTTCAATTGGTAAAATCGTAAGCAGAAGGGTCCAGGTGACAAACCGAGCCAAGTACAAAGGTCTCTCAGGTCATTCCGCCTTTTCGAAAATATAGTTGAACTTCTTATTATTTTTACTTTTTTTGAATTTGATAAAATTGTTGAACTTTTGACTTTGTTTAAATTGCATATCATTTAAAACTCCTGACTAGTTGATTTCGGTGAAATAAACGGTTGGAATAATGTCTTTTTTTAACACCACTTAAATTCAGTTCTTGAACAGTCTACCCATGAAAGGTGATGTACTGTCTTTCTTACTTTATTTTGACTGATCATCAAGAACTCTATATTTCTGATTATTATTTTTTGAGAAAGAAAAAATTGCTTCTTTAATATTAAAGAGAGAGAACTTATAATTTATTTCTTCCTAATTAAAGTAGTCACATTTAATTTGTTTTTGAATTTTATTTTCTAGAAATAGTCCTTGATTCTTAATTGTTATACTAGTGAACTTGTACGCGCTTCGCGCGAAGTGCGTGATCATTTTATAAACTTGTTATTAATTAAAATTTAAACTTATTCTTATTACTATAGTTCTTTCAAGAATTTTTTAATAGTATAAAATATAAAATATTATTGATGAAAATTTATCACTTTGCTAATCCCTTTTTGCTTCAGAGAGGTAAAGTTAAAATTTAAATTTGATGAATTTTAAATTTTTATCTTTAAAGTTATTGAATTCTAAATTAATTATGTGTATTTATTTAATAAAATTTGTAGAGATCAAAGTTACTTGACTAACCGAACATACTACTCTGTCCCTATTTTCACATAAACAAAGAAAATAGGACACAATAATAATAACGTCATTTGTGTAATCAAACAAATAGGATCTGAAAAAAATAATATGTGATGTTTTAATCAACTTATATATATCTTTTCAACTTCAATTTTTAAATATTTTATATATAAAAATTCAAAAAGGCAAATAAAATTCAATAAATATTTTTTTGCTATGCATTGATGATAATAGGAATTAAATATGGTCATGTTTGATATTTTTTATTCTTTTAAAAAAAAAACAGTCTTTTGAAATTTTAAAACAAAAACTTCAAAAAATAAAATAAAATTTGAGGCATAATCTTTTTTGGAAGAATAACTTTATTTATGAGAAATTAATTAATTAAAATATAAGAAAAAAATTTGAAAATATCGATAAATTAAAAAAAATTAATTTAAGACACAAAAAGATAAGACAAAGTAAAAGAAAAAATGTCAATGCTTGAACTGATTGATCTAAGTGGAAATTAATAATGTCAGTAGTAAACTTTAATTAATTGAAGATAATAAAAAATAATAAACTTTAAGTAAAAAGCATAAGAATATATATATATATATATATATATATATAG
>JAJOOR010010015.1:0-28596 GCA_036250505.1 Solanum acaule | reverse complement strand
CATTTTTTATTAGCTAAAAATGTTATTGAAAACTAAATAAACTAAAAATGCTATTCAATAACATATAATTTCAATACAAATAAATAAACATATAAAAAAATAAAAATCCCACGTCCCGTCCCATCCCGTCCCGCCAAACCCTGTCCCATCCCGTATATATAGTGGGACGGGATGGGACGAATTTTTATCCCCCCAAAATCCCAGCCAATTGGTCCCCCGTCCCGTCCCGTCCCCCTTCGTCCCGTCCCCTTGCCACCCTTAAGCGCGGGTAAGGAACTTGCAATCAGAATGGGATTACATGATTGCATTGAACATAGGAAAAGAAAGATGGTGCACGCCTGTGTATTACGCATGGCGAACCACTGTGAGCCATCTGACTCAACCAAAAGTGCAGAGGAGATAATAGGGTTTGCAAACAACCAATAGGTCAATAAGGCTAGAGAAGTACTTCCTCTCATGGAACTCAGCACGCCCATGTACAATCAGAGAGTTCCTATTTAATACAGGTGGTTGAGGAAGAAGAGGACCCAGAAGAAGGTTCAGAAGAAGACCAGAAGAGGATCCTGAAGAGGACCCAAAAGAAGATCTAGAAGAGGATCCCAAGGACCCGGAAGAAGATATGTAGAAGACCACAAAGAAGGTTCATAAACGGGTTCCAATATCTACGATCCGAGAGATGGAGGAGTGATAGACACGGCACCCGAGTATAACCTCGATGAGTCTCCAAAGTACCACTCAGGGCCATACTATGATATATGAGCGATTACGACGACGACAATGATGCTTCAACATGACCTTAGATTATCTTTCCCCATTTATACTTTATCATATTTCCTCAAAGAGATGTATGATCTATCCCTTTTGTGTGCCTTGTGGCCACCCTTGTACTTCCATTTCTTAGGCTTTTACTCGCCTACTTCATTTGTAAGATCCAAACCGCCTTTGATGAATGAAAGTTATGTTTTGTTCCAAATTCAAAATGCGTTTAAATGGATCATTTATCATCAAACGGATTGCAATGTAGGCCTACCTCTAGCAAAAAGAGACTCCATATTAGGACACATTTTGAATGCCGCAAACTTGGCGTATATACGTGTTACAAATTTGTTACATCTTTCAACATCTCCCAAACTAACATGGTTCCCTTTTCTTTCTTTTTGTTCATCATTATTCCCCAAAAGAACGTTGATTTGTATCGACTTGCAAACTTACTAACTCACAATACAACCTTCGATCCAACAGAAAGATGACTAACAAAGAAGAATTCAATGTTGTTGCAAACATAATGATACCTATAGAGAACCCCAGAGTTCTCAAAATATAGCAAATATCCAAAATGACAAGAAAATGGCTCACATGGCACAGGAGCTTGAGATCCCAAGGGAGGAATTACGTCAAGTGCAAGACTGGGCCAAACTTTTGGCTACCAACTTTCAAGCTGCCCATCTATTTCTCAAAAACTGACTTACCAAAACTGCCTAAACAAACTCAGCATGCTCCTACTCATGGTCAAGCCCCACCAGCTTCTCCATCAGCAGTCAGGACTTTCCTGACCTTTCTACTCAAGACCTGCCATACCTACCAACCCGGCAATTTGGGGCACACATCTTCACTCCCTACAAGCTACTTGTTCCACGTGTATATGCCATTGGAGCTTCCACCTTCACAACACCAGTTGTGGTCAATGTCCTGCATGAGGTCAATCAATATGTAGAAATGGAGAAAGATGCTCGATTGAAAGAAGATGCATCGACAAACACCCAACTTCATGGTCTAAGAAAGGCGTTAAACAGTTTGCAAGTCACTAAGGGAACAAAGAGCCTTGATTGTGATGACTTGTGCATCCATCCAGACATTGATATGCCTGTGGGGTACAAGCCACCAAAGTTTGACATATTTGATGGAAAGGGTGTCACACATTTAAGGGCGGCTTTGTTTCAATTTTAAGAGAATGAACAACATTATTCCTAGGAGATAATATAGGGAAAAATAATTTTTTTTTAAAAAATTACATGATTGTTGCCATGGATATTTTGAGGGATAGTGCAGTTGCATCTTTTTCATGATGGGTGAATAATGCAGGTCTCTCCTTCAATTTTGTCGATCATACCAATACTTTTGGAGCCTTCACTGAGATCTTAGACCAATTTGGAATGAAGCCCCTATTTCTCATGAACTTAAGAGGTCCTTATCTATCTAACTAAAGTGGAAGAGAGAGAAAAAATGTGCAGGATGATCATGTAGAGTCGAACAAGTTCGGAAGTTCCATTGTGATGAGTAAGTGGACGGCAAGAACCAAAAAAAATGATCATCAATGTGATGGTGAATTCTCCAAAAGGAAGTGTATTTCTCGAATCTATTGATGCAAGCAATTCGTCTACTGATTCTATCAAAATGTTCTCCTTGTTTCAAGAGAAAATGATGAAGGGAGAGTTCTCGCACATTTATTGGACTCCATGTGCAGCTCATTATACTTTGTCTTAGGTAGCAAAGGAACAACATCACCTCGTTTTATCTAGATCCACTACTGCCTTGTTGGACTTCTTGTCATGAGTTTTACCTTGGACAACACCATAATAATTTTTTCATCTTTATTTTTCTCATTAACATGCACTTGGCAAGTAGTTTCGACCACTTTAAGATTAAGTTCATCCAATAATGGTTCTTCAATACAAACTTTTCCATGAGTAAGAGAGTTAAAACAACTAGAAGAAGTAAGAATGTCAGAGCTTAGAATAAAAAATAACCTCACTCAAACTCATTTCTTTTTCTTTCTCAATCTCACGATCATCCCTCCCTTTTTTCTATCTTATGATCCTCCTCCTCCTTTTTTACACTTGACATCACATTCTCTTCATACAACAGATACTCTCATTTTTTTACTCTTGGGATGTCAACATGCACTCCCTTACTCCTTTCATTCTTCTCTAAAAAAAAATCATTGTTTCCTCAAAACGTTTATGATCTTCATAAACTTGTGATGGAGTTAAAAGTGTAAGTGTATAATTTCTCCTATTTAGCTCAAGAGAAACTCTATCCTTTCTCCTATCATGAGTTGCATTCCTATTAAATTATCATGATCACCCAAGCATGATATGACAATCTTGCATTGGAATAACATCACAAAAAAACATTATCATAATATCTCACAATGGTTAAAGAAATGCATTGCTTAGTCAACATAAGCTCATCAAAATCATTCAACCATTTTTGCTTTTAAGAAAGTGTGTTTGATGCATTGTAAGTTCCAACTTCTTCACCAAGTATGAACTTACCACAATAGCACCACTTGCACTAACAATAATCATAAAGCAAATTTTACCCTTTATCTCACACATTGTATGAAAAACATATTTCCTCCTTAATCAGCTATGGTGACATTAATATCATCCAAACGTGTGGCTATCATAAGGAGTGCTTCAACATGTTGGTCGCACTTTGGTCCGTTAACTGCCTCCCATATGAGTCCTATGTTCATCACCACGACTTGTTTGAGACATCTTTAAAAATAACAAAGATCTCTCCATTTGGCTATTTTTCCTCCATTGATCTCTCTTGTTTTTTCTTCCGCTCAAATTACTACCTTTGGTTGGTTCCTTTAGGATTTATGCATAAACCCTACTAGTAACAAGCCTTTCTCTTAGTTTTCAATACCAATAGTAGTAGTATAATTCTCTTAGTATTTTGTTCTTCGATTTCTATTATTATCTATTGTTCCTTGTACTAAGGTTATCATATTCTTTTGTTGTTACTACTGTCCCTTTTGCAAAATGTTGTCTTGCTTTCCTTATTTTTGCCATAGCTTCTTCACTTCCTTATTGTTCTCCATGCTTACTCATTATTTCTCATGCTTTCCAAACTGCTTTGAATTGTTGTCTTCGAGCCAAGAGTCTATCGGAAACAACCCTTCTATATTTTGACCTGAGGGTCTATCCAACCTCTGTACCTCCATAAGGTAGGGCTAAGATCTACATACACACTACCCTCACCTTACCCAATTGTGGATATTGTTGTTGTTGTTGTTGTTGTTATCTGTAATATCATTCATTGTCCATTACTTGATCAGAAACAAGAAAAATCAATCTTAAATTCTTAACCCTCAACTTTTCACTGTAAGTGATGATACCTTTGATTTTTCATTACTCATAGAGATGCTAAAGTTCACCACAGCTCAATGATTCTGCACTTTGGTTTAGCTGCATAGCTAATTTGTATACTTCCCAACGGTTTTTGGATTTTCTCATCGCTCCCATGTTTTGGGATTAATCCTTTCTTTCCTTAATCAGCTAATTTGTTCAAATCCATACTATTATTATTTTCAAATTCCCAACTGAAATAATTTAGAAAAAATACGTACTGGGTACGATAATCTACATCTAGACATTGAGCTAACCTCTATCATCAGCCAGGTTAGTTGGACTTTCGTCCTTGGCCTCATACTCATGTAGATAAAGTTCACACAAATGAGACATATTCATGCTAGTAGTGGAAGAACAAGTAGAAGGAGGGTAAAATGGGTTGGAGTGTTGAGGTGGTATACCACGTGGCGTCCACCTCATCAAAATGTAAGTGCCACATGGGATTGAGTGTCCTCCTTGTACAACCCTAACGGAGGAAGGGTATATTTGAACCATTTAGGTAACGGCAATGGTATTTTCGTACAGATAGTACAACAAAGGGTAAAATTGATCCTTTTAGCATAGTAAAGGGACAAATTGATCCTTTTCCCTGTATTTAGTTGTCTCCAGCATTCGGTAACTACACATTTTCACCCATACTCCTTTTCAACTTGAACAAGGAATTCAAGCAAACATGGCACGCATATAAATTTCTTTTCCAATGCTTGAGTTTTGTCCTCTTAAAAATCCGGATCTTCCCATAATCTAATGGAGCTCATGCAATCTATTTTACCAATAATCAAAGCAATAACTGGAAGGTTTTCTGTTACCTCTATCCGACTCATGGGTCTTTTGGAGCGAACCTGCTTTATTACATCTTCGGTGCTACTAGTTGGTGCAGCTGCAACTGATAACAAATTAAACATGTATCACACCCGATAGTTGTATCGCGTGAAACTTCAGAATAAACCCTGTTTTTCCTTTTCTAAGATGAAACTGAAGCAAACGAAACACCTGCGGCAAATTAAAGAGAACAGAAGAGTAATACCATCATGGACATCATCCATATAGTCCAGTTCATGGACTGTACTCCAACTGCCCTGGAAATAATTTAGAATTCAAATCCAGTGAGTTTTATGAGACTAACTCAGCAGTTCCTCACACTTGAACCAACAATGACATGGATATTGGTAGAACTATACCTTGCCAAAATAATCTCGTGGCATGTCAAAGAATGCAGCACCAGCTTCATCCATTGGTGGTTGCAAAACATTGTTGAAGAAGATACTTATAGAATCAAAATAAAACTGTGGGCGCGGAGAGTTGTGATCACCCTCAAATTTTATAATATTCTTGTCACCCTGCCAAAATTAAAAGTACAATAAACAAACAAAAAAAATGGGATATACTGGCATACGCCATGTGGGAACACAGCAATAAATACCACTTACAAGGATAAGTAATGTAAAAACAAAGGAGAACTGCTTGAAATCTTATGTCCAACAAATTGCAAATCAATTTCATACAGTACAAATGTTCAAGAGAGAACATATCGTCATATTGCTTTAGTGTATTCAACTTCACAGATAACAATGCAAGTGTATCGGATAGAATATACATAGGAACATGCAAAGGAACTAACGGTCCAAACCTATGCATCTACTTCAAGAAGAATAAGGAACATTAGAAATGCATTCAAACACACAAGGTATGTAGAGAAAAGAACAGAGGAAAAAAATTATCCATTTCTTTCCTTTTACTCCTTTCTCCGGAGGGGGGGAGGGATAAATTAGACAATTACCATGTAAGCATCAAATACACGATCTGAATGATGGGGCTGTATAAAATCATCATCAACACCATGACCCAGTAAAACAGGAACAAAGCATGACTTTGCAACCTACATAAAAGTTAGCGTTAAGAAAAGATCAAAGTTGGTAACCAAATTTGTGCTAAAAATAAAATGAACTGTCACTTCTGAAAATGCACCCCCACGAAAACCTGAAACTGGTTAGGAAAATTTCCTACAATATCTTCACTTAAACACTGTTCGTTTATCAATTGCTGAACGTTTCCAAACATTAAAAAGAAAAAGCTTATATCATCAAAACTCATACGTAAAAAAACTTCCCAAAGGAAATACCTTAATTGTGTTCAACTCAGCTATGTCAAACTTTGCCTTTTTTAAAACTGCTCTGCGCATATATTGGATTGCAAATTTCACCTAAAAATAACAGAAAAGGAATGTTTAGAAAGAGTAATGAATTAGGAGAAAGAAGAAAAGGAGGCCACACTCCTTTAGTTGCAAAGAGAAAATTTGAGAATAACCCAAGAAAAGAACACAGTAAATTTCAATCTGCAACAGAAATTTCAACTATAAAACTTTACGGTGAACTTGGGCAGCCGTATTTTGTAAGTGTCTACAAGCTCCGTCATCAAATCAACCAAATCGGAGAAGGGACTGTCTAAAACCATTCCAGCAATGGATGGATCCTCAGCACCGTACA
The DNA here is from genome assembly GCA_036250505.1 of Solanum acaule. NCBI lineage: Eukaryota > Viridiplantae > Streptophyta > Magnoliopsida > Solanales > Solanaceae > Solanum > Solanum acaule. The sequence goes on along the minus strand of JAJOOR010010015.1, from coordinate 21,971 downwards.
TGAGGCTGCAAAATCGATATTTAAGTCAGTCACTTCAATACTGCTGCCACTGAAGCACAATGTTATAGGTATAGATAATACAGAAAACAAAGAGGTAGAGAGGTTGCATGCACATGCACTCGGATATCAAGACAAACTGATTACCCCATGTGTTAGCTATCCAGAAAAAGAAAACCTTTCTCCAAAGTAATATTAGCACAATCCAACTGAAGACAATCTTGCGCACAAAGCATCCCATCTTCTTGATATACCTAATCAAAAATAAAATTCTCATCTAATGAGAACTTTGCATATCAAGACCAATTTTGACTATTCACCTGTTATAGTTGACAACTACTACGTTTGGCCAACCAAACCTTTCTTGAGCTAAAGGCAACATGAATGGTGTGATAAATGGTTTTGTAATACAAATTTCTAATCCTAAAATATTGAATTTAAGTATGTTTTGCAACATGTTAAATGTTTTAGTAATACAAATTATGTGATCCTAAAACACATTAATTAAATATGTTTTGGGAGATTTGGCATGTTTCACGTCTGAACCATTAACTTGACTCACAATGCACCTATGACTAAGGTTGTGAATGCGTAAGACCCAGTGTTGTCAAAGGCGCGCTTAAGCCCTGAAGCGAGGCTCAAAACGTGTTGAGCGCTTCGCCTCGCTTTATGTGCACTTCAGTGTCGTCATCAAGGTTCTAAGACAAACTTTCCCTTGCCAATGAGCGTCTTATGAAGAAGTGACACTAAACAATTGACGTTTCACTTTATCATAATTTTTTTTCTATTTCTTTGGTCATATATTTGTCATTCATGTTTATAATTATTAGTGTTGGACTAAACATATACATTTGTATTTTTTTCTCCCTTTGCGCCTTTTTTCATTAAAGCACACGCTTTATTTGCACTTAAAGCCCCCACGGACCTTAGAGCTCTTTTGCGCTTTTCGACTTTGATAACATTGCTAAGACCTATACGCACAGGCTTGGCTCCCTAAACCTGACCACATCATAGAACAAGACATTTTGAATTTAAATACATCTTACTAGGATAACAAACTTCTGGTCAAAGTAATCATATACCAGAATGGCCTGTTATGAATGTCAAAGAACTACAACTAAACAATGTTCTCCCCTATTGTGGATTTGGTATGCCTTCAATTGTTCGATGTCTATAAATGTGACACTTTCCTTCTGGACCATCTGATACACAACATCCAATACTACTACAACATAAAAAACTCCACCAGTGTCTCATATTAGTTCAAGAAAGTAAAATTGAGGAAAGCAACTCCAAGCCTTATATTTCCCTGATTGTTCAACAATTCGGATGACCAGCAGGTTATTCAATGAGTAAGGATCTAGATACTTTTCCACTAATCCTTAACTTCATAATAAGATATTATGCTTGCCCAATCAAGATGCTAACTCCATGCTCACTGCTACAGCTCATTAAAAAAATTAAATACTCTTTTTTTTTTTGATAACCGAGAAATCCGTTTGTGACCCGCCCTTTGGACCAATCACAGCCTTCTAAACTCAGTGGATAATGGGCCCGCCCCTCTACCCTTCTCCACTTAAATACCGGGAATTGCTTTGCATGGTGTGGGGCTTGAACCTGCGACCGAAGCCACAAATCCTCCACCTTTTGCCACTTGAGCTAGGCCTTCGGGGCAATTACTCTCTTCAACTCAATCTGGCGAGTTTACCCCTTCACCTAGGGTCTGCTACAAGATACCAGTCCCTCTTTAAGACACTATATGGCCACTTGACTATCAAAACAAAAGTTATTATGTCCACAACACAATGTTCTGTCGTAATCCAATAAAAAGTAGCAACATTTTTCTGTAGTCCATTCAAAAAAAGCAAAAGAAAAGTGGCACATCAACTCCTGCCACTGGAGCACCAATAACACACTGATGATCCACCTGTTGTAATCTATAGCCATCCCTGCTGCAAAGAATCTAAAAGCAAAGCAGTGCACATGAGGAAGCATGATCAACATAAAAGCAAGGCTATTAGATTACCTAGTAACAGCACCCATTGAACGGCCCCACAAGCCAATCAAAGAAACATTGCCATCTGTCCGCAGATATTCAACCACAGCTCTGAGATCGTCCTTCTGAGAAACAGGCAAAAAATGTCAAAAAACCTTACTAGTAGAAGGAACAGCAGCAGGCAGTTGTTTGCAACAAGAAGTAACTCAACAAAGCACCCCAGTAGAAGTAAAAGATTCTGACACAAATCATGGCTCAGAATTAACATACCACCTCCCCCCCCCCAAAATCTCCTCCACAGTCATCCCACCCACCCAGCTTGGGGTGTGAAGAGAAAAGAAGAGCATGTAGGGAAAATATTCTCCATCTTCTTTTGCTTATAACAGGGAGTAGAAGGGGGAAAGAAGGAAAGTACTTGAAAAAATAATAATAGTAATGACAACTATGGTCCTTTGTGTTTGGGATAGGTTCAAAATAGTCACTTAAATATACTCCTGGGCAGATTAAGTCCTTTCAATTTGCCAAAAGAGAGCACATTTGGTTTCCGTTAGATATAAAGGGAACTGGGGAAAAAAAAAGATTTAACCACCAGGATCACCACACAAAAACTGCACTAGGCACCAAAAATAGCAGAAGTTGCACCTCAGAAAACAGCACCGGACTCTAGAAAATAGACCAAAAATAGTAGAAATTTCACCTCACATGTGAGTTTTCTCATTTCACAGTTCACGTCAAATTTAAAAGAATTTGCTAAGTATTTGATGGAGACCAAAATGCTCACTTTTGGAAAACTTAAAAGGACCAAAAGTTCTTAGGAATATATTCAAGGAACTACATTGAACCTACACCCAAACATAAGGGACCATCTTTTTATTTTCTTGGAAAAAGAAGGTGAACTTTATACAAGATAAGAATTCAATGCCATAGTCCTCGCTTTATCACCACCATCCATTCAGTGAGCATTATTTGAAATAACATCCACCATAACAACATAGGTTCAGCTAAACAATCATATTCTATATTTTTTTTGCTTCAGAGATTTCCAACTCCACCATCCACAAACTAGGGCATGGAAGAACATTTACCAAAAACTCATCCAATATATAATTAGAACAAATTATTAGTAACATGCATTATAATTTGGACAAACGATGAATAATCACTGAAAGAAAGGGACAAAACTTCAATCCACTAACACGCAACAAACAAAAAAAGAAGGAAGACAAGGAGAAAATAAAGCAGAACTTTTTTTTGAGAAACAGAAAATAAAGCAGAACATATTTTAACCAACTAATCAAGCCTAATATTTTTTTGAAAAAAATAATATTCACTTCAATTATCCATTTATGTTGCCTCCAACCATATTTGTAAACATTGGAGAAAGAAAAGTGTGAAGAACCCTGACTTGTAATAAAAAGAAGGAAAAGAAATCCATAAACAACGCCAACAACGGTACCAAAACCTAAGGCATTATTTTTCACTTGAACTCAAATAGAATAATCATCTACTCACTTCATTCCACCCCAACGTAACGTGCTCTCCTCCAGAAAGTCCAGATCCAGAAAAGTCAAGGGTGAAAACAGTGATGTTTGATGGCAATAATATAATAGCAGCTTCACTGGCATCTGCTCTACACCCGCTGCCAAAGAATCATCCAAAACAACTTAGTGAAAAAATAAAATCTTAAATGGAGTCATATTAAAATAATAAAACTTCTCCATATACTTGCTGCATGAGAGGAAACGTAGAGTAATTTTCTAGCATCACAGTGGGAAGAGTGCTACTTAACCTTCACTAACCTGTTCCCATGACAGTATATCACACAGGGTAGCGGCTTTCCTTCTGGACGAATAAGAGGCATATAATGGCTACATTTAAGAACATCATCCCTACTATTTTTTACCTGCAAAAACAGCAAGGCCCTTAAATCTAAAATGACTAGATAAAAACTCGAAAGTCAAGCACTAGGTAAACTGTTCAAGAAGATTAGCAATGATCTGACGAGTATGTAATAAGTACGAAAAAATTCTGCATCATCTTAAATGCTCCGATATGGTAGTCACACAATTCATCATGATAGAGCCCCTATAAAGGTTATGAGCTCAAGCCTTACAGCAGTCCATTTCACGAGCTTGGCCCAGTAACAGTAGTAAAAGCATATTGCTTTTGTATTAGGTAACCACACAAATCGCCGGAGTCTACATAACAAATAAGTAGAGAGACTACAAAAATCATTTTAAGGAAAAAAGCTTTCACTTTTTTTTTATGAAGGTGGTATTCGAACTAGTTTGTGCACCTCGACCAGTTCACTAGGTACCTAGCATAGGTACGGGTTACTCCGCTCACCAAAACTTAGGCAAATGGGAAAAAGTCACCTAATGTTCTTTGAGAAAAATAATTCTTTCATTATGGCTATAGGGAAGTAGAAAGTTTGATCTTGTCTAAAATAGGTCATAATAAATGTCAAACTTTCAACTGCCAAAAGAAAAAAACAGTTGAAGGAAAAACCCTCTTAAACTTAACTTACGGTTGGCTGATTTTCTAAAAAACTCTACTTGTCATAAAACCATGTACATATATACATTGAGGGCTCGCTTGACTTCAATATAAGAAAGAATCATAGAACTCTGTAGTACTAATACAATGTGAGGATTCTGGTACAGAACTTCATTAAGGTAACAAATTCATTCATAATGTTTTCCTTAACAATTAATAAGGTACTCAATTCAAGATAGAACTCACGTGCACTGAGGCACACACGTTAGTGCCTAGTGGCCCTAGCCTAAACTAAAGTATAGAAGCGACGCGAAGAGCCCTCCCTGAGCTTCAAGGTTTAAGTGTGCCTCAAATGAGCCTTTGACAAAACTGAGCTCTACATTAAAGTTCTTTCTAACTTCTACAAACTCCACCTAATCATCTATACAAGTAGTGGTGTTATGCTCAAATAACAAAAATGGCAGTGCAGTCGTACAAAGTTGCAAGATCGACTTTGCCTTCTAAAGCTCTAGTGTTTTTTCCAATCTAAGGTATCCATCTAACACCTTGTGGAGTGACTTCTTAAGTTACAAGATAAGGTATTTTAGTGATTGAAAAGAAAAATCAGCATATAAGATTTCCAAAAGGTGGAGAATCTTCATCCAAAGACATTTATATGATAAAGGTAAATTTTATATTAAAAATGAACAACACTAAGATAATGCTTTAAAAGTTACAGATTGTGCAAATCTCTGTGATTGCTAACTGGAATCTACACCATTTACAAAGATCAGGTTGCATCAGAAAGGTAGAAAGACAATATTGTTGGAGTCCCTCATTGGTGAGATTGGTCCTTGTCTCCTTACATGGTCTTGGGCAATCCTCCCCCCTTGATCTAGCTTTCGGGGTTGAGTTGGGCCCAAGGTCCATTTCTTTAAATGCACTTATGAGTTATGACTCTCTATTTCCATATAGTCCTAGTGATCAGGAATGGAGCTATCTCCCACAGTTACATCCTGCTAATGTTCTCTGACAGTTTTTGCATTATTGGCCTCACCTATTCCACTCAAGACATGTTCCATATGGCACACCATAACCGATATGCTATGGTATGGGGTAAAAAATTATTTACTTCTTCTCATGGGTCATTATATGCATTAAGCACCAAATTATGCAGAGGATGTTTCTCTTTCTTATGTTCACTGCTCAGAATTGCTCCTCAAGCAATTATTCATGAAAAAGAGCAAACTTTTCAGGGAGTTTGGGAGATCCACAAAGATGAATAAGGGAAGTATCTTCATCCCTTCTCAACAGCCACAAGTAAATAAAATTTCACCTGTGAATTTGCCCCTAATTGGTTCAGTCTATGCCTACTATTTCTTTACGTAGGGGAAATCTTTTGCTTGTATATAAGACTTGAACAGTTTATTAAACTCCTCTATTTTTACAAAGAAAATTGAATTAAAGCTTTTTTTTTACATTAAAAATTGAACCAAAGTTCATTAAGCTCCTCTTTCTCCCCATTCTAGCAAATTCTTCAGAATCTAAGGTCTCATATTGTGCTTTCTCCGTGTGGCACGATATGCTGAAGATTATTAGGAGAGCGCCACATAAGGAAGTTATCAGACAATCTGTGTTTCCAAAAGTTAATTCTTGCTCCCTTACACACTTCACACTAGATGTTTCAGTAGAAGTCTCCCAATCCTTCATTAAGTGTTTCCAAAAGACAGTTAAATTTGGCATCATGATTTGGTTGATCCTCCATTCCCCAGCTGCAAACAGCATTTCTCTGCTATGAATTTTCTCCATAACGCGTGTTCCTCAATGGGAATTACTTATAACAATTGTCTTGTTGCTTCTCAATACATCATTCTAGCAGAGGCTAGAGAATAACATGCCTCTTATATGTTCAGTGTTTCTACACCCTAAATTATTATTATTTTGAACTGGAAAGATAAGAAGTAAGTTTCTACACCCTAATTATAAAGAGCAAAGGGATTTAACACATTTCCTAAGATATTGATACTACAAAATAATCGTACAGATTTTTCTTTCAGTTGGTCAAATTAACAAAGTAAAAGTGTCAGCTATTATTTTTGCTTGCATTTGTTGTCTTATGAACAAACAGTTTATATTTGAATACACATTGGCCTGAGAATTGATTAGCTGACGATAATTCTTTCTTTTGCTTCCATAGAATATTAGATGTCTCTACTTGGTTCATTTTCATTCACTCCCATAGAATTTTAGATGTGTCTTCACGTGATACACTTTCAACCTACTTGATAGGTTGTAAATATACTTCTAGATCAGTTTCTGGTTGTCCAACATCGACTGTCTCATATTAGTTCTCCAATTCATTACTTGGTTGCTAACAAAGACTAAGTCAAATGAAGAACACGCGTGAACAAGGGTAAAGAAACAGAGTCTATTTATGAGTACATAAAACATTGAAGTAATTCAGAGGCTAAAATTTTATTGAAAACAATAGGCTATTAATTACCAATGTACTCACCTCCAGATCCTTCCTTTGGTACCATTTCCTATTAAGCATGAATTCTTCATCAAGCAGATCATTTTTAGGGTCATACTCTGCCCTGCAATCCACAGGAAGTAGGGTCTTTAGTTTCAGATTTACATCTGTTATAGTTCAAGAGATTGGAAGAAGAATATAGGTATACATAAGTTGTCAAGACATATTATGTTATAAGGAAATCAAAAAAACTTTTTGCTTCTGACAGATAACTGATGGTAGTAACCTCAATTATCTTGCATAGAAACAGATATCTCGCTGCTTCAAGCGCCTTTCTGACTCCCAGTGCATAACAAGCAAAAATCTCTCCAGATTATTTCTGGAAATATCCTTTCCAAAGTTAGTTTTATCGTGTACCACATGGATGAATCAGAACCCTAAGTCTAAGAAATATCTCCTCTTTTAGATTCTTAGGGCCAGAAATCGTCCAGAATTAACTACAGAAAATTGGCAAGTGGAAGAGATACAAAATTTCAGAAAGAAATTTCATAAAACGAAAAGAGGATTCCCACTATATGAGATGGATATAATTTACTAAATATGAAGTCCTCATCACCTACCCAACATGTTTGCATTTCATAAATAACACGAAATGTAGCTTTTTAAAGTTGATTCCCTCAAGAAAAGCAATATTAAGAGACACCTCCAAAGTCCAAACTACAGAAACATACCTTACACACACAGTCATTAGTTCCGTTACGGGTTCCAATCAAAACATGCACTATCCAATGTAAGATAAAGAGGAAAGGCAAACATTTTGCAAATTTCCCTAAATTACTGCAGAATTTTCATTTCCTGGATGAGAACACTTAATTTTCAAATGTCAAAAGAATATCACACCCTAAAATAAAGACAAACTAATGACCTTGCCAGAACTTCCAAACTTTTAAAGGAAATCCACAACTCATTGATTTACACCTACCCATTTAGCACATGAAGTACAACATAATAACTCCTAAGATCAACAAACCTAAACAAGTAGCACAATAAATAGAACCATAAAAAAGAAGAGCCCCACATCTGCAATTGCCATAAAAGAAAACCCCCCACATCAAATTCGAACTAACCCACATCAGAATTTGGGAAAAAGATTCGAACTTTACAAACAGAAAAACAAAAACAAACATATTTACACATCATAGCAATTGCAATAAGCAAAAAAATTGGTCAACTCGAAAAGGGTTTATCAATTCATACCTTGGGGGTCGAATAATGAAGTTGACAAGTTGTTCCATGAGAGATTTAGGTAAACCAAGATCTTCTTTCTCTCTCTCTCCCAAATAGAAAACTGTACAAGTTTCTTGACCTCTGTATATGATTCTTTCTTCTTTTTTTTGGTGATAAATTAGGTAAGAAATGCAAGCAGCGCTATTGCGGTGGGGAGGGGGTAAATGATGGCTTTTTCCCAGAAGAAAAGAAGAAGAAAACGAGAAAAGCGGTGTGTGACCCTTGGTTGGTTGCGTTGGACTCCGTTCGCATTTGATTCTTTGCATACAAAAACAAAAACAAAAGAAGTCGTCGACCGTCTTGGGTCATCCAACAATATCACGTGTTCCTTCACGCTATTCTTAAAAGAAAAAAAACATTTTTCCAAGTTCCTACTCATAAAAATTTAGACAGAAATATTAAAAATATCTCTGAAGTTGGTGTAGATTATTAGTTTCATATTCAAATTGTTGACCGTTGTAAAAACACTCCTTAATTTGACTAACTAAACTTAAATACACATTCGATCTTGCAACATGAGTAAAAATACAATCTTAAATTATAGTCAAGTTTAGAGGTGTTTTCAACACTTCTTTCGGTTTTTTATTAAGAACTTCATGCTATTACAAGAGTTTGAGACCACATGCTATTTCATGTGGCAAATCGAAGGTGTATGTAAGTTTAGTTAGACAGGTAGATGGATGTTTTTAAGGTTGTCAATAGTTTGGGAACGAAATTAATAATTTGTACCAGATTCAAGGGTGTTTCCAATACTTCTCTCTAAAAGTTATGATACAACAATAACAATATATGAATCTCACAAACGCAATATGTTATGATACAACAGTAACAATATACGAATCTTACAAACGCAATATGTTATGATACAACAGTAACAATATATGAATCTCACAAACACAATATGTTATGATACAACAAGAACAATATATATGGCTCTCACAAACGCAATACATTATGATACAACAGTTACAATATATGAATCTCACAAACGCAATATGGGACAAATATAGTACATGCACACTTTATGTAGCTCATAAGGAGGGAATTGCTCAAGTGTTTATAAGCAGATCACCAGACACGAGTCGACTAATCAGTGATCCATGGGCCTACCTAACACAGATGTCCCTGAAATAGGGGATTAGTTGATCGAAAAGCTCAGGCAGGAGTAGGACATTCCACATTGCTGGATCGGGCTTTCGCCCATTGTCCAAGATTCCCCACTGCTCCCCCCCCCCCCCCGTGGGAGTCCGGGTCGTGTCTTAGTCCCAGTTCTAAAGTGCAAATACTCGACGCCATGAATCAAGAAATTCGGGTGATATGCATACAAAGGCGTTGGTCCATCGGTGCCTTAGGGGAAATCATCTGCATCAGTGTAAAAAAAGAAATTCAACATTTTGACAGTAGCACTTTCGTCTCTCAGTGTCAGTGTTGGCCCAACAGAGTGTTTTCGTCGTTGGTGTTCTTTCCGATCTCTACGCATTTCATCGCTCCACCGGAAATTTCCTCTGCCCATACCGTACTCCAGCTTGGTAGTTTCCACCGCCTGTTCATTTCTTAATCAATGTGGGACTCTAACTTACTCTAATATCACATTCACTCCCAAGATCAACAGGAGCGTAAATCGGGAGTCTAAATGGTGACAGATTTTGTTGTGATACCATGTACAACTATGGTACATGGATCTAACTTAACCTCAAAAGTTAACTTATTAGGGGAAGACCACCCAAGTGCATATAAATAGACCACCAATCTATTATCGTACCAATGTGGAACTATAACTCATTGTAACAAAAACAAAGAAACATGTCAATGAAAAAAATATGACAACTAATACACAAAGCAATATAAATAATACAAAAAGAATAGTAACAACGTCATATGGTAACAAAAATGAATAAGGCTAATACTACAACATACATTGTGCTCTAGACTACTACCAAGCATAATCCCATCAAATTAAAAAGAGTGATAACCCTTAACTACCAACATATTACTATCATTTGCTACCTATATGTCTTTATATCTAAGGTCATATCCTTAGAGTGTTGCATTTGTGTCAGGTTTTGCTTAATCACTTTCTCCAAAAAAAAAATGGCCTACATCTACCTCTCATCATTCCCATCATATCCAACTCGTCACACCTCCTCACTATAGCATATGTATCTCCTCTTCAGATGCCTAACCATTTCAATCTCGCCTCCTTCATTTTGTCCACCATAGAGGTCATTTTCAAATTATCTCGAATATTTTCATTTATAATATTATATCTCTGAGTATATCCACACATCCATTTTAACATTCACACATCTACAACTTGCATATTCTAAATATAAAAGTTCTTGATTGGTTAACTCTCCGCTCATACAACAAGGTTGATGTAACCATTACTATGTAGAACTGTAACGATCCCTTCCGATCATTATGGATAGATCAATGGTGAAACAATTGGGTAAGAAATTTTTTTGGATAGTGACTTGAAAATTTTAGGCTAAGTCAGTCTTAGATGAAATTTGAGCAAGGTGGGGTCCAGGGAAATTGGAGAAAGGGACGGGTTAACATTTAAGTATCAGATGAATTTTCTTTTAGCTAAGGAGTTAAGGAGTCCATAGGACTTTTTAAAAGTGAATTTGGGTGAGTAGAACACCTGATATTGAACTCAACGTGAAAGCGTTATTTTAGAACATCAAGGTTCAAGGGTGTGTTGCGAAATGAAGACTTTGAGGAAGATTTATGAGTTTATGTATACATGCAAGTCGCTATAAAGGGTGGAATATTGTTATGGCGGGGCCACTATAGCAGGCTGGTGGCCGGTATAACGGGTCCGTCATGAATTAATGCAAGAAAAGTCTTAAAACCTCTCATTATTCCGCAATTTCGTTCTTAGGAAAAGAAAGGGTGACTTAGGGCATTTTTCTTCAGTTTTCCACTAATTTTCTTAGGTAAAGGTAAGTTAATTACTCCCCTAACTTGTAATTTGATTCTTAAGCCTTTGAATCTATGATGGTACTCTTAGGGGAGGATTTTGACTTGAATTAATGAGGGAAAAAGGCCTGATTTGGATAGGATGATCATGGGAATGATTTGGGGTTTAGGATTTGAGTATAATCCAGTTATTTTTAGGTCATTGTTCATTGATTATCATGTTTTGTTATTATTTTAGACATATAACAAGTCAAGACATTACAAAAGGGCAAAACTTAAGTTCTTTAGAGTTTTCAAGGCTTGATTCGAGATAGGTGATTGTTGTTTGTTTTTCAAGTTATGTGACATGTGCATATTAACTGCTATGTAGTATTACTTGTGCAATTCATATGGGGAAACACAAGGGATGAATATAAAATGACATCATGTTGATAAATCTCATGTAGTGAACCTATTTAATTTACTTGTGACTTCAAGTATGACTGTTCATTATGAGTGTGATTGTGCATGTTATTTGTGATTATTGGTTCGCTCGGGTACTGCGCTGATATAGATTGCTAATGATTGGCTCAAATACCACGCGGGGTATGTACTTACCGTTGGCACGAATATCACGCCCGATAGAGAATATCATTTGGTTGGTTTAGGTGCCACGCTAGTACATTAACAGTTTGTGTGTGAGTTTCATGAGTATCGGGTATGTGTTGTTGTGATCATGTGGGTATGTTTCATGGGTTTGCTAAGTCTAAAGTTTTGACTGAGAGTCTATGTTTGTTGTGACTCATTGATATATGTGTTAGCTTGTATTACTATATTTTGGTTTCATGTTTACATTCATATCTTTGGAACTGGCCAATGATCCTACCAATACACTGCGGTTGTGTACTGATACTGCACTTGCTCTTTCTTTGTTGAATACATAACATATTCAGGCGGCTACTACGAGATCACAATTGTGAGACTGACATTATTTGAATCAAAGGGTAAGTTATTCTTTCGGGCTGCCATGAATTCTTCTGTGTCTTAATTATCTGTTTGGACTTAGATATTTTTAGTTTATTGATTTCCCGTTTGGGGTTGCATCCCCTATTCTTGACTATTTTAAAGTTTTGGGTGGATGTCACTCATAGCGGTCTGGATCGTGATAAGAACTTACCTCTAAGTTTTGGTGGTATATTTTCATCACACAAGACTCTAAATGCAAGACTTCATGTCATATATTCGTATCAACATGATATGTAACATTATCATCTATCTTCTGGTTTCTTTGGATTAAAAAACCAAGATACTTGAAATGTTCTTTTAGGGGATGGTATGGTCAACAAATTTTGCTTCCACGCTGGACTCATGTGCTGCATCACTGAACTTACACTCCAAATATTTTGTTTTTTGGTGTTACTCAACCTAAACCTTTTAAACACCAAGGTATGTCTCCAAACCTCCAACTTAGTGTTAACTTTGTCACAAGTCTCATCAATCAGTACTATGTCATTTACAAATAGCATACACCATGGCACATTGCCTTAAATATACCGTGTCAATTTATCAATCACCAAGGCAAATAAAAACAGATAAAGAGATAATCCCTAGAGCAATAATATCTCAATTAAGAAGTGTTTTTGAGTCTCTGTCATACATGTCATTAAATTCCCTAATGTAGGCCACAAGACATTTGTACCATATAGGTATCTCCATAAGACCTCTATTGGGACTTTATTGTAGGATTTTTTAAAAATCAATGAACATCATATGTAAGTCTCTCTTCATTATTCTATATTTCACTAGTATATTCAAAAGACGATGACTTCTGTAGTTGATCTTCCCAACATGCATATGAATTTATTCACATAAATGGACACACCCCACTTCACTCTCATCTTGAAAACCCTATTTCAAACTTTCTTAGTGTGGCTTAGTGTAATACTTCATAAGTTTGGGTCACGCTGAACTAAGCAAAATGCATGTAACTCGATCCAAACTATGATAAATCGTACGTGTGAAGTTAGATATTTGTCTCAATTTATGGAAAATTAAATTTGAGTTTCAACACATCAAATCATTCATCCATTGAATTTTGTACAACAAAGTTATGAGTACTTTATGAAATTATGTGCAAAAGTTAAAAATTCATTCAAGTGTGTGAAATTGGGGTGACCTCATGATAAGAATCCAATTGAAATTGTCACTCCCCGAGTCTACACCCTCGATGTGGCCAACACTCGAGAACTATTTATGTCCCCAAGTGAACCCTTTGCCTGACTCAATTCTCAGCGGAAGACTTGCTCAACAACATGTGAACTCAAAAGTAAAACTTTCACAATCTCAAAATAGATACTCAGAATATTTTAAATAAAATATTCACTGGCCAAAGAGGCAATTCAAGTCTAGAACATCAACAATGGAATTGAAACAGACTTCTCAAAACTCTATTGTCTATCTAGGAAGCCTCTACTAACTGAGATGGATGTCGGGACAAGACTCACGCCATCCTAATAAATAAAAATTGAAATGTAAATTAAATGTGAAACCATCCGGAAAACAAGGAGCTCACCAAGTCTAGCTGGAACTCGAATGGATCAACGGAGCACCAGTTGTTGATCCTGATTATCTGTATCTGCATCATAAAATAATGCAGGTCAAATGACATCAGTACATTGAATGTACGAGCATGTAAGAGGAACACTGAACATAATCTATAAGCTTGGACTGATAAAAGGAAACCATACTTACTTTAACTCAACTCAACTAAAGAATACTCAAGAGACTCAAAGATACTCAAGAACTCAGAAATACTCAACTCAATTCAATATAAAAGCAATAATAAGATGCATTATAAAGAAAGGTGTTAAGACACTAATTTATAACTCAATGTATTTAAAATACAATAAAACTCTTATTTGTATGTAAAGATACAAAATACTCAATTTGAAAGATTCTCTAACCGACAACCATCACTATGAGTTATGTGATGATACAACGTCTCGCCCACGTTGCCAGAATTGTCTTATACCTTGCCAGAGTATAAGACATCCTTAACTAAGCGGATCCACTGAGCTATGCTTAAAATCAATAAAGAATCATCTAAAAAGTATGACCATTTTCTACCCACGTTGGCTACATGATTTATGAAGACTTTGAGTTATTTGAACTCGTCCCCATAACGGTGCTCAATACTACTCCCAAAATATAACTCAGCTCATATGTTTAAAAATATTTCCTCATCCTCAAACTTTGAGATTATTACAAAAGGTTCTCTTAAAAGAGATAGTACTTAAAACTCCCCATGAATTCATTTGGAAATCGATGTTTCCCTTCATTTTAAATGTAAAAACATTTACTCTTTGAGAATACTTAGTTCTCATATATTCATTTTGAAAAATTAAACTCAACTCTAATCATTCTCATACTCAAGTTGTTTTAAAAAGTTTGTAAAAGACTTCTCAAAATGACTCGAAAGAACTCCCTTGAACTTTACTCTTAACTCTATCTTGAATTTGAAATGTGAATCCAAGAATTATTCTTTGAATTGTAGGACCTCTCAATGATTTAAGAAGGTTAAGATAATTGAACATAAGAACGAGCGAAGACCTAAATTAAAGAACACTAGCACGACGCGGAGATGGAATTAAATTTTTGGTCGTGAAATAATTTTTAAGGCAAAGGACTCCGTATCCTCACTGCGGCGCAGAGAAGGGGGTAGTTATCTCGACTAAAATTCTAAGCGCCTCCGCGACACAGACCTGGGCGCAATTATTTGTCCGATCTTTTCTTCTCCTTCCCAATCTCGATTGAACTCATACCCACTGCAAATCTAAGGTCAAAATACACGAATTCTCATAACCCAGAACATTTTTAGCAAAAACCCACATAAGAACTACATTCACTCGCAACTCTCACCTCAAGAACTTCATTATCAAAGAACGAAGCACAAAACCTCAAAAACTCAAAGCATTCAACCTCAAGAACGACATTACGGATAAAAATCACATGATTGGCATATGGGTGAACGAACCTTACACTATGAAAGCTTATATACCTCGATTTGGCGAAACCAATCCTCGATTCGCAAGAAATCTTGTTGAAAGACATCATTTTGGTGCTATACATATTCACTATAAGTATTTAATTATGACAATAATGGTTAAGAAAGGTCTTTAAAATAGATAATTATGATAGATAACCAAAGATTAAAAAAACTGAAATTTAAATAACCCATTTATAGGTTATTTAAGAGCAACAATTAGCTTGAATGGGATGAATGCAATAGAGTGGGAAAATATTAATTAACTAAGGGACTTTTGAGTTTTTCTCATAATTAAGAGTTAAAGAAAATTAATTTCCTAACATAGCATATGTAACATAAATTAAGAAAATTAAAGGAGTGTTTTTTCTATAAACATAACACATTATATAGGAGTAATGAAAATAAAGATTATTAAGTTTTTATATTAAAGAATATAGAATAAATGAAGGAGTAGTAATTGACATATTCATTTTTGTACAATAATTAAAATACATAATATATATATATATATAATTAAGAGATAATTTTTATATTCTAATATATAGATATAGATTATACATATAGATATATAGATTGACTGTAAGTAAATTAAATAATAAAGAGAGATGAATTTAAAATATTAAGATCATTGTCATTTTGTAATTCGGAGAAGGTAAAAAAATATTAAAATTTTTAAGAGTGAAAATTAGAGAGATGTGAATTATAGATATTTTTTAGTCCTTGTAAATAGACATATGGAGAGTTTTTGTTGTAATTGTTCCTCTACTAATAAAATATTTGTGTACAATAAATTAAGTAATTACCTTTACAATAAAATAATTGATTAAATAAGAAAAAATGTCTAAAAAGAGAGACACCTCCTCTATGTTTCTCCTTTACATATAAGAAATGGGAGGATGAAATACTAATTGACATATTTACTTTTGTACAATAATAAGCAAATAGAATTGTAGAAAAAATATAAAATAAATAAATAAAATTGATTTAAAAAAAAGGTGCATCACTTCTCTAATATTGATAAGAAGCTCTCCTTTCCTTAGCTCGAATTTTAATCCATCTTGCGCTCCTCTAACATGCTCCTTTAAACATTTACCTGTAAAATAAGAAGTTGGACTCCATATGTTAGAAACTAATTTATGTTTTTTTTTTTAAATTTGTTTTTAAAATTGTTATTTATTATTTAATATTTCTACTAATTTTGTGGTGCTGACACGTAGGCGTTTTTTCTTCTCCTATTATATATAAATAGATTTGTAATCTTATTCTCCCAACGGAGTCTCACATTAGTCGGTTAGCAAAAATCCCTCATCTCTCTACCAAATGTATGTAGATTGAGTTTAGATATAAAAAAAACATTTCAAAAAAGAGATATTTTTTTTGTAGATGGAAAGCTCTCCCATGGCTATAAATGGTGGTTATAGAGAAGATGAAAAGCGGGTTTACTTAATAAAGAAAAATAAATAAATTAGTAATGTCACGTGGAACTAAAATACTGGTTTTGGAGTGAAGTTTTACTCATTCAGGCGCTCCTCAAATGTGACATAATACATGCTCTAAAAATAGATCAAAATAATATATTTATTGTGATTGAAAATTATTGTATGAGATGATAGGACCCTGCGAATTTCACATATTTACTTGTTCAAATGAGAAAGAAAATAGTAGAAGGAGAAGAAGACGATAAAGAGGAAGATGATGAGGAATAAGAAACACATGCTAGATAAATCACAATTTTACCTTAATAATCACCCTATATAATCTTCATGTAATATAAAATTTGTTCTTTCAAATTCTTAATTTAATATAAAATTATGTTTAATACTAAATTTCTAAATAACATATTTGCAAGCAAATATTATATACATTAATGGACAATTCAAATAAAAGTGAAATCATCAATGAAATATAATTACATAAACATTACATAAATACTCAACTAAATTATTGTTGTGATTTTTATAATCATTATGTTATGTATTGTATTGTTATCTTGTATATAGATTATTTGTTATGTATTGCATTTTTAAATTAAAAAATTATCTTATCATTTAAATTTTGCGCATTCTTCAAAGTGAAAAATTATAATAATTTTATATTATACCACTTAAAGTGACGATAATTTTAAAAAATGAAATATTATTAATTCAGGATGTAGTATATATTAAATATAATTTATTTTAAAATATTATATTACATTAAAAGGGAATTACGAATATTAGAGATTTAATCAATGGTCTTATATGATTTATAATATGTTAATTACAATATTATATAATAGAACAAACAATAAAATAATCAAAAAGTGAAATAGAGAGTATGATATTCAAACCATCTCAATCCCTCTCTATTTTACCCTCCACCCTCTATATTTGGAGAGTAAAATAGAAAATTGTGTCTCTAGCCACATTCTAAAAAGTCCTCTATTCTTTATTTGACCATCTCCAACCCACTCTATTTTACTCTCCATTTTCTACATTTCGAGAGTAAAATAGAGAATTGGGTCTCCAACCACACTCTAAGAAACCCTCTATTCTCTATTTCACTTTTTCATTATTTTAATATTATTTATATTATTTGTAATTAACATATAATTTTTCATATTAGACTATTAATTAAATTTTTAATATTTGTAATTCTTTTTAATGTAATACAATATTTTTTAAAAAATATATTATTTAATATATACTACTTTCATCCCGAATTAATAATATTTCAAATATTTTTTCAGTTTTCGTCATTTTAAGTGATGATTTGATATTATTATTAATTTTCACTCTGAAGAATGCACAAAATTTAAATGATAAAGTGAAAATTTTAATTTAAAAATAAAATAAATAACATAATAATTTTAAAAATCACAACAATAATTGGGTAATCCGGTAAGTCTTTTTCAGATTTAACAATATTCCAAAAAAAAAAACAGTGTATGATTCAGAGAATTTTCGTGCTTGTGATTGTGGTTATGCTTGTTGATTTCTTTTTTCAATTATTCGTAGTTGTTCTTTAAAATTGTAGGATAAACTATAATTTTATATTAAATAAATAATTTTAAAAAAATATTATATTACATGAAAATTATATAGGGTGGTTATTTATAAAAAAAAACAAGAACAGATTTATATTATGAAATAAGAAAATGAAAATGAAATAGAAATAGAAATAATAATAGGGAAAGGGGACAAATATACCCCCGAACTATCATAAATGGTATCTAAATACCCTCCGTTATACTTTTAGGACGCTCATGTCCTTACCGTCCAAATTTTGGTGCGTATATACCCTTATGATAGACGGCGGGACTCGTGGCATCATCTCAATGACTTGCCCAAATTTATTTAATTTTAACCCAAAAATAAAAATATCCAACCCAGATAACTTAAACTCCCTGACCCAAATTATAACCCATAGACACCCTGACCCAAATGAAAAAAAAAAAAAAAAGACAACGACAACCATTGCCTTTTTCATCTATTCCTCACTTCTTCTTCAATGGCATCTTTTCAAATTTCATCTTCTTCAATACAACCATGGATTACTATGTCAAATTATGTCTTCTCCTCATCCACAACTGGAGCATTTGTTGCTGCTCTACCAGGGCGGCGACGATGGCAACAGACTACCTTCTCTGGTGCTTTGGCAAGAGGGAGAGCGAAAGTTGCTCGGCGCTAATGGAGTTTGGGAATGCGAATGAGGTGTTATAGGGTTTTAATGGGAAGGAAATTGAAGATTGTAATTGATTGAAGCTTGGGAAATGAAGAACTTGGCCAGAAGTTCTAGAGAAATCGAAAAAGTCGGTATAACTAGAGAAGATGGAGAATTGTTTTGGTTATAATTTGGGGGTGATTTTTATTTTTCAAATAAAAAAGTATAACGATCTTGTTTAACTTAAGAGAGCACCCCTGATCACAACTGGATTATAAATTTGCACCACCAAAGAAAAATATAAAAAATTAATTTCCCTATTTACAGATTGTCTGTTGATATCAAACATCACCAAGATACATAATCAAGTAACGGTACCCACTCATGCTGAAGAAAACGATTTGACGATGGTGCTATACTTAGTTTCCTTCAACCTACTAATCAGTATTGGGAAAATCATGAACCGTTGATTCAAGACCGGAAACCCTAGTCCCCAAGACGCCGAATTTCTCCTCCAATTGAAAAGAAAGAGAGAGTCGATCAGCCCATAGATCTCTGAATATGAAGTGGGTCATTGTAGCTGAAGCTCAAGTTAAACCTAATGTAAACCATAGCAATCTTGTTAGCATCATCTTCTCCTTCTTCAATTTGTGGATAGCTATTATGTTATTTGGGTGGATTTTTAAATTATTTGGGTGGGTCTTCAAAATTATGGGTCAAAATTAAATAATTTTGGGTAAGTCACTGAGATGATGACACGTGGCCCGCTATCTATCATAAGGGTATATACGCACCAAAATTTGGAGGGTAAGGACATAGGCGTCCTAAAAGTATAACGGAGGGTATTTAGATACCATTTACGATAGTTCGGGGGTATATTTGTCTTTTTTCCCACAATAATATGATATTGAGGAGATAAAAGAAGATTCTTTTTTTAGAGATTAAAATAAAGAATTGAGTTGAAGTTGGTTGTCTAGAAAAAATAGAGAACTCTATATTATGTAATTATATTTCATTAATGATTTCACTTTTGTTTGAATTGTCCATTAATGTATATAAATTTTCACTTGCAATAGTGTTATTTAGAAATTTAGAATAAAGTATAATTTTATATTTAAAAAAGAATTTGAAAAAATGAAATTTTATATTACATGAAAATTATATAGGGTGATTATTTGGAAAAAAAGAAAGAAATGATTTATATTATGAAATAAGAAAATAAAAATGAAATAGAAATAATAATATAATATTGAGGAGAGAGAAGAAGTTTCTATTTTAGAAAGTAAAATATAGAATTTGGTTGAAATTGGTTGTCTAAAAAAATAAAGAACTCAATATTTGGAGAGTAAAATAGAGGGTAGAGTTAAAATGCCCTCACCTCTCTATAAACGGAGAATAGAGAGTGAAATAGAGAGGAGTTGGGAAACTCATTCTATATTTTACTCTCCAAATATAAAGAATAGAGAGCAAAATAAAAGTGGGTTGGAGATGGTCTTAGTGATTCGAGCCCACAACTTCAGGATTGAAGGTATAGGGTGTATATCATTCAAGCAACCCCTCTTGTCCCATGAAAAGTTATTCTGACCGTTAAAAATAATTGAACAACACATAATATTAATGTTATGATCCGTAATTCGTACTATAGCTTGTTGCTCATTAAATTTTGCCCTTATAGTAACAAAAATTCTATCTATAGTACACATTTGCAATATTTGTCCATTGTGATCCTTGGAATTCTATTATCATGAGATGTACATCTCTCAGAGATATATCTTTATGGTTTGTTATTCTCTCTGTATCATATGAACCACAATTTGCTGCCTTTCTTGTCTGTGGCACTTCAGTTTGCTATGGTCCCTAAAGGAAAAGAAAAGAAGTCAACATCCATCTTTAACAAACTATCCTCAACCATTCATATTACAATTATTATAAGCATGTGTTTCTATGGTGTATTTCTATCAAGTTACTATGGCATTCAATAATGTATCTATTGTCAGTTTATGTGACCTTTTTTTCAATGATAATAATGTAACTCCATTATTTTATGAGCTTAAAACTAAGGGATGAAAATAATCACTTAGTATATATTTTTATTTTTGCGCCAAAGTAACATATTTTCGAGCTAACTCAATTTTAAAAGTTATATAGCTTAAAAAGTGAGAATTGATCACGTCATATTAAACAAAAGAGGAAAAAATTACATATTAAGGTAAATATGTATATATATATATATATTATACATAATTATAGTTTTAAAAAATTATGCTACATAGCAATATTTAGGATTTTATTGCATTACTACATAGAAATTGATTTTGATCTTGATTCTCTTAGTTGGAAGCATAAATTACACTCTATCACACTAATGGTTGTTGATACAACCTATGTTGCACATGAATACAACCTATATTGCACATGAATACAAGTGATGCACTCAAATACATTAATATATAAGGAACAAATACACTTGATATAATTGTATTCGTTGAGACAATTGATGCAATTGTAAATTTGTTGAGACAACTTGATACAATTGTATTTCTTGATGCACTTGATACAAAGTAAATACACAAGCAACATACACACTTGATATTCGTCGTCACAAATTGTATTTGTTGATACACTATGATACACCTTGATATAATTGTATTCGTTGAGACAATTGATGCAATTGTAAATTTGTTGAGACAACTTGATACAATTGTATTTCTTGATGCACTTGATACAAAGTAAATACACAAGCAACATACACACTTGATATTCGTCGTCACAAATTGTATTTGTTGATACACTATGATACACCTTGATATAATTGTATTCGTTGAGACAATTGATGCAATTGTAAATTTGTTGAGACAACTTGATACAATTGTATTTCTTGATGCACTTGATACAAAGTAAATACACAAGCAACATACACACTTGATATTCGTCGTCACAAATTGTATTTGTTGATACACTATGATACACCTTGATATAATTGTATTCGTTGAGACAATTGATGCAATTGTAAATTTGTTGAGACAACTTGATACAATTGTATTTCTTGATGCACTTGATACAAAGTAAATACACAAGCAACATACACACTTGATATTCGTCGTCACAAATTGTATTTGTTGATACACTATGATACACCTTGATATAATTGTATT